>JAGDQP010034789.1:0-12647 GCA_022664845.1 Lepisma saccharinum | reverse complement strand
CCACATTTTTGGTATACAAACCACATTATTGGTTCATATATATATATATATATATATATATATATATAGGTAAAATAGACTTCGAAGTTGATGAGAAACTTGGCCCGTACTTTGTAATTGGCTCTGAGTTGGAAGTCCAGCGTTACATTTTAAGGGAAATTTTTCCTCAGATCAATCACAACTTTGCACTAGTTCCTGTCTCACGCCTCATCTGAAGGAAGTGGTGGGTATGGAGGGGAGAAGATCGTAGGAGGATGCGCTTCGGTGGAGAAAGGGGAACACAAGGGTGTTCTATAAGGTTCCTGTCTCCCTGATACAACCCTTTCCTTTTTACCCCATGCCCTCTCTTCCCTTCTTCCTTGTGACTTCGTCCACCGCGCTTCCCACCAACTCAATCACTGGTTGCCATGGCGACCAGAAATTAGATCCCAAAGGAGTAGCATCGAAGAGGAAAAGAGCGAGAGAATTACAAGGTAAAGATTTCTTTTCCCCTTTAAAGAATAAGAAGAGTCAAAAGTATTCTTTTTTTATTTAACTTTCTTTTTACTTAGTTTTTTCTGACTTAGATATTAGTGATGTAACTTTAAAAGCTCCCATTTCTTGTTTCACGTGTGATCAGAAACTGTCTCAAGACACTAAGTGTGTGTCAAATTTACTGTTACAAGAAAAATTTGCAGTAAGTAATTCAAAAGTGTGACGACCTTTGAAAACAAGTGAGGCGCAGCATAATCGAGGGACTGTGCACACAAGGCCTCAGAAGCGAGCATCCTATTTATTAGATCAATGTTGCTTTCGAAAAATTGCGGGGAGACCTTTCCAACGACACATCAACCAGCTTCCTAGTCTCAGTAGTTCGAAAGTTGACATTTCCTCCCCCGAAACTCAAGAACCGTCCCTGCTATCTGGATAAATGATTCGGGTTTGAACTCGCCTTGCCGAGACCTTTCCAATGACAACTCAACCATTTTTTCTAGTCCTAGTAGTTCCGAAGTTGAAACTCTCCTCTGGAACTCGGGAACCACCGAGTGTATGAATGATATGGGTTTAATTAAACTCGTCTTGTCGATACTTTTCCAATGACTTCTTAACCACCTTCTTAGCCATACTAGTTCCAAAGATATAAATTGCCTAGCCCATCCCAGGGGCCGCCCATATCTCTAGAACCGCCCTTAAAATGTGTATCATCTATACGGGTTTGAGCTAGTCTAGCTAAGACCTCTCCATCCATTCCTCAACCACATTCCTAGATAGTTCCAAAGATATACATTGCTCCCCATATCTGGCAACGCCCCTATCTCTAGTAACTCTCATGCAATCTTGATGATAATACGGGTTTGAGCTAGTATCGCCGATATCTTTTCAACGACACCTCAACCACATTTCTAGCCCTAGTAGTTCCTGAGTTGAAAGTTGTCGACAGACGGACAGATGGACAGGGCGGGTGCATAAAGGCCACAGCTGAAGCCTAAAATCATACTAAAGTACTAACTTTATTAAATGAATAATCTGTTACATAGATATAGGAGGCAAGGACAAGGTATCTATATTCCACGAGGGTTGAAGAATTTAAAAGATTACGTAATATATGAAGAGTTTTATCGGAATGACAAATCCGCTACTTGTAGAAACACCTTAAACTATCCCACTATATACCGTTGACAGGGGTTACTTGGGACACAAACAATTATTTTTACTGTTCAGCTTTTATTTGTTATGTGTAATAGCAGTTCATTTTTTTTCCTTTATCACTTTTATATAATTTATAATGATGTTAATGTAAGTTCTTAATCCTTATTGAAAATACAAAAACATTCAGCACAACTTATTTTGACCTCGTGCCTCGAGTATTCTGTTCGTAAAGGAACTATTTGCAATAGATTCAAAAGGTTTTGTTCGACTTCCTGGAAGATCAAGAACCAACTTCAGGATAAATTCTTTTATTACTTAAGATGAAATTTGACTTCTACAATATCCCACTCAACGTTTAAATAGTTTAGACACGAGCGGCTTTCATATATTCTAGTACTAATATAAGGTTCTATTGTGATGTTATCGACAAACTTAAACAAGGCTCACTGAATGCTTTTGGTACTGAATGGTCTGAATCACTTAATTCTAAACAAAACTTATGATAACATTTTAAATCTACAAATTATATCTGGAACTAATGATGAACAAAGTTTACTTTTTTCTCTCTTTCATTTATCCCCATATGACATAACTTTTCCATTTACATTTAAAACCAGACAACTTCCATATCGATTAGCATTCCGTATTATGATAAATACGATCTAAAGGTTGTAGCCCTCGATGTCGTAGGAACATATTTATCTTAACCTGTTTTTCAGTCGTGGTCAGTTATACGTAGCACTATCACGCGCGACATCATTTTTAGAATGTTAAGTTGAACAACATCAATAAGTTAACGTACGGCTAACGTTGTTTGAAAACAAAATGTTCCATTATATTGTTCTATTAATAATTACTATTTTATAATATTATTTTCCCTTCTGTATTTGCCCTTTAGTTAATAATATTCTTCGTTTCTAATACTTCATTGCTACTTATATTTCCCTTATTTTACAATGCTGCAGATCAGCATGGGCACCCTAGTTTCTTTTAAGATCAGGAGTAATAAAGATGGCGGAAGCAAATACTTGATCAAAATTGCATTCACGGCTACGATAAGAAACCGTTTTCTCATTCTACGCATGTGTAGAACTGACAACTGAATCCATCCACCTCAGCATACGAAAAGTCTGGTTGAATTTGCTTGATTTCAATAAAACTACATAAAACTTCTGCGAAATTTTACTGCGAGTTCCTGGGAATGTTTACATGTTTTTTAGCAGTGAGGACGGTACATTTTTTTGGAGAGAGAAAGCAATCTTAACATGGGTAACTTAAGCAATCTTAACTCAGTCAAACATATAATCTCTAGCAAAAAACAATGTCAATCACGATCAACCAAGCAGAAACTTCAATCAGAAACGTCTTGGACAATCAGATACAGATCTTCTAGCAAATCACACAGGAACGGTTTCAATCCAAACATGGACATTACTACCAATCAGAGCCACATTCTTTTTCAGTGGCAGAGCGTTAACGTAGCATTCGAGAGGTAGTGAGTTCAACCCCAGCGACCGACCATTCTGATAGGTTTGTCCAGGGATTTTCCTCAGTCACATCAGGCAAATATCCGGATATTACCTTCAATTTAAGTTCTGGCCGACACCTTCCCACATCCTTTCTCCTCCCCTATTTCGCCCTGAGCCTTAGTTGCCAGAAGGTCATAAATAAAAATTCAATTACACATGTTGTTCATTAATTGCAGATGCTGCTTCATGCTTGATTTTACAATAAACAGGGTTGTAACGTAATGCACTGGCAAACTTAGAGGGATGATAGTATATAGAGGAATATAGACAGAATTTCTCCGAACCAAAGATGAGTTGAACTGTGCGTGTTTGGAACGACTTTCCAGCAGGTAACCTCAATCGTTTGCGCCAAGTCGATATCTCAAAGAGATTCCATACTCGTTGGGTTATTTTAATTCGTTGTTTTATAAGGATCAGAAGTAAGAAATACCTACATTCAACGAACGTTTTGTTCATTTGTTGTCAATGAGAAAGAACACGATTGCCCGGTTGGATGGTGATGAGTACATGTATCGTTTTTGCTTATATGAGAAGTTGTGTTATTCATTTGCATTTCGAATCTTTTGTTCATTTCTTTTTATGAAATTCCCAAATTCGTTTTTAGGGATTCCCTGAATCAATTGGACACAAATTAAACAATTTCGGTATATGCATTTTTGGATTGAGCAGTTTAAAAATCTTTATTAGTAGCATGAAATATTAAATTCCAAAATTTATTTTCGTATACCTTCGGCAACCAGTTGCTGCGAAATCTGTTCTGGGTAACCTAAATGTAATTGAAACAAAATGTAATATAAAACTTTTAAGAGCTAAACTTATTTTTTGATGGGTACATAAAATATAAATAAACGTTTTTAAACTGTTATTGATTTAACATCTTTCAAATATCTAAAGAAACCTTCCTTATACACAGTCACGTACATTCACATTTGCACATTTTTCTCAATGGATTCTAAAAAGAAATCCGACGAGTGTGAAGAAAGTTGCAAACGAACCTTTTCAGGTCTTTGCTGTTTCCAAATCGGTTCTCACAATGATCCCAGTAGGCCAGAGAGATGATAACTTGGGGTTGTTTGGGAAATTTCTACAGTGATGCAGTGAAGAGCTGAACCCGAACCTTTTCGTGACCCGACCTGACCCAAAGACCCAGTGACCCGGTCCGAAACTTTACTTGATTGACCTTGTCTCGAAAATATAATTAACTAGTTAATTTCGGTGTTGTATCAACATGCACGGCAGTATTTGCAGCCAAGGTTTGGGTCACGAAAACACCAGCACTGCCAGAAGCATGTTAGACAGGAACAAGAGTTTATGTCAAAATAGGCGATTTCGAGCCCCCTAAGAAAAAAGATGTTTAAGATAGGACTATGAACTTCAGAAGTCAAGGAGATATGGCAAATATGTGCAAGTGCGCAAATGTTCATATTTGTAGCCTGAAGCATATTCGAGTTGTGGGCCCAAACATCTGCATATCTTAGGCTCAGTGATTCATTCACACTCATACACTAACTCATCATATTGTTTAAGGCATTCGCAATAAGCTAGAAACATGAAATTTCGTATGAAGGGGGAGGATAATAAGAAGGTAAATGGAAAATTCCTAAATTAAAAAAAATGCTATCTTGAATTCAAATATAAAATTTCAAAGAATACTCAGTCTAACCGGTTGGGGCTAGAAAAAAAATGGTATGATGTTACACCATCGCTAGCAGGTTGAGACAATATTACAAAATATTGAAAAAGTCGCAGTCTTGGATCCGAAATGGTGGACCGCAAAATTCAAATTTCCACACCGTTTCAGCTAGAGATACAATATTTGATATGAAGGTGTATTATCAAGAGTAGTTTAGGAATATATTACATTTTGAAAAATACACTATCTTGGATTCAAAATGGCCCCCAAAACCATTTTCCACCGTTCGATCTAGAGAAATGAAACTTGATATGAAGATTGTACCATCACGAGTAGGTAATGATAATATAAAAAACGAAAAAAATCGCCATCTTTCATGTAAAATGGCCGAGCCAAAACCTATTTTCCATAGCACTGAAGCTAAAGAAACGAAATTTGGAATTAAAGTGTACACTCATGTTCCAAAAAAATAGCATGTCTTTATTTGACAGTTTTTGACAAATAATGTTTTGCTCCTTGAATCCTGGCTTTCGATTTATTGTTAAACATGAGAAGTATGTAAAAACGAATATTTCATGAAATATGTTAACAAAAATATTAATAAATAATGAAATTATAACGGAAAATAAGAAACATGAAGAAATGATAAATAACAATATGTCCAAAACTGAGAGATTTGGCAACATAAGGAAATTGAGAGGAAAGAAGTCATATTTCTCTTTGCTCTATGAAACAGTGTATATCTTTAGTATTACCAGCAACTGACATTAGAGACAATGTTCTTTCAAATAAAACATTACACTAGCAAAAGTTACAGATACAATATATGTATTGCATAATCATGTAGCATAAACTATTATATCCCCGAGAAGGCGAGAAGAAAGACATGATTGGTTTAAAATTTCGAAGTGAAGACTGCCATTCAATGCTGTGCTAATAAATGACGATGAAAGTACGATAGTACAGCACCCTCTGTGGCGTAGTGGTTAAGGTAATGGAATCGCTCGCCAAGCGAGCTAGTGATAGGTCGTTCCTTGAAGTGCTCCGTGAGAGTGAACATGTGTGTTCGACGTGAATGAGATTAGTTTGGCCTCCTTGAACTTTTAGTTAGTAAAATATTACTTCTTTACAATTTATATGATGGTTATAATCTCTACTAATAATATTCAACTACTTAATACAGTTCAAATTGAACTTCATGAACTACGAGGAGGATTACATTTGCCAACGTTACACGACACCATTAGACTTGACTTAGAGCTTCAAACGAAGTTTTGTCGTTAGAACCAGATTTTTACCTACGATGATTTTTTATTGAATTGATAAACTATACACTGGTGCAACGTGTACTTAACACATGTAAGGGACACGAAACTGATAAAGAAAGCTTAATATTACCCGTTAGTGAAGTGTTACCTGTAAAGCTTGTGGCTGCTATATGGATTGTACCGTTGGAAATCACCGACGAAGAAATACGAAAACACTTTAGTACATACGGCATGATCATTAGTATCAAAAGAATTTCGTGCTCAGATAACACACACACATACATATATATATATATATGAATGCTTTTGAGGTTGCCGTCGTACTTTTATGGGTGGGGAACCTTTCGTAGCTATAAAGATATCCAAGGAAAGGATGACAAGTTTTTCACGCGATTTGTCGCATAAAGAATTAGTGAGGGAGGTCTTCAAGCATCTCAGAATTGGTAAACAGGTATTAAAATGTCGCGAAATTCATGTAAGCAAGAAGAGGAGAGAAAGGATCAATAAAACACAGGAACTAGTAGTATTTCCACTTTCGGTTCGATGTGTTAAAGTTTCCATTAGTTAGTATATTTTGAGATAATCTAGGTAGAGATCAAAACCTGAACATTATGTTTAATGTTTTGAAAATGAGTTAGTATTGCCAACTCACGACAGAATATTATCCTGTCCAACATCTGAAATGTTATAACTCGCATGATATAACGATATTAACGTGGTAATTAATGCATGATACTCTTTGGAGGATGATTGGAATCATCTGTAGAGAGCTCACTCTACATGCGACGAGAATCTAGAAGTAGCTTTATGCATTTGAAAACAAACGTTATGAAATTGAAACTATAAATATTTTTATATACAAATTCGAAGGTCTCGGGAGTAAGATTAGGGATTTCGGACCAGTAACTGGTCGGCAATATTGGAAAGTTTTCTCATGTATCAGACGAATGCTAGGATGACACTTTCAACAAAGTTAAGGCTGATATAATCCCAGTATCCAGAGAAATGTTCATCAACGGTCGCAGTTGGTGATTTCAGCTACTAGATTCTGGTAAAATTCATTACTTCTTTGCTTGTACAGATTACGATTTACAGGGACTTATGTATATTAGACCCAGGACAATTACTAATTTAGTATAATTACTAATTTGATCGAGGACAAAACAATTAATTGCATGGTCGCTTTGGAAGCAACATCTTAATGTACATACTTATAACACTTTCTTCCAGATCAGACGTTACTACAAGTAATTGCTTAATGGAAAGTATCAAAATTATATTAACGACGTAACATCTGAAACATCAACAAATCCTAAAAGATTTTGTTCTCTCATAAACTCTAGATGATGTCAGTCGCGAATTCTGACTGAGTTAGTTCATTATTCATCTACAGCTGTTGGTGAAAAAGGGTTACATCTATTAATGAATACTTCTCTTATAATTTCTGTGTTCAATTTACACCTTTGCCTGCTCCTCAACTTCTACAGATCTGTTCGCACTCATTCTCTTCATTAAGTACATATCTGATAAGGTAAAATATCTTCTTTCTTCTTTGCCTCTGAATCGTTCTCCTGCCTCAGAAAATATTAGTGCTATATTTTCACTCAATGCTGCTGCATCATTGACTGACCTCGTCTTTTAAATAGGTGTTTTGCTGAAGGTGCATTTTCTTATTCCTGGAGGCACGCTAATATTGTACCCATTCTGATATCTGGAGATAAGACCCATGTCTCTTCATACGGATCCTTTTCTCTCTTATCTATCCTGTCTGTGGTGTATGAAATAATCATCAAAGATAGACTTTATAATTTTGTCTCAACCTATCTAAACTCTGCTCAACATGGCTTTCTTCCTGGTAGTACAACTCTTACCAATCTGCCTTTATTATTCTCTGATGCTACCTGATCCTATTCAATAACTCCAACTTGATGTCATCTATCTAGATCTAAGTACACTGCAAAAACTGTACCTTTGAATAGTGGATACAAAACGCCAATTTTGTATTAATTTTTTTTAGAGACAGTGGCTAACCCAGGGTTGGATTTAGAGGGACGGTTCTTTGCCTCCCAATTCTTGGGAGGGAACAGATTAATAGAAAAAAATGATGGTACAATTTGAATCTCTGTTCCCAACACTGATTCTCAAAATCTCACACATTATACCGCCTATTTTTTAGAGGCAGTGACGGGCACAAGGATTCATATTTTACCATAGCTTTTTATATTAATCTGTTCCTTTCCAATAACTAGGAAGCAAATAAACGCCCCTTTGAATTCAACCCTTGGTTCGCCACTGTCTATCAAGAATTAAAACTACAGTTTTTGCAGTGTAAGGCTTTGGATAGAATTGATTGTCTTCTTCTTCATAAACTAACTCACCGATTTAATATCCATAGTAACTTCCTTTCATTATTGCGAGGCTATCTAACTGGCCGAGAACATGTTGTTCTTTCTGGATCCTCTTCTAATTGTGTTTTCGCTCTCTCTGGTGTACCCTCAATGTAGTGTTTTGAGACCGCTCCTGCTCCTTCTATCTCCTTCTATATATGGATGATATCCCGTCTTCTCTCTTTTCAAAATTACCTTGAACCAAAATTCTCCTTTCTGCTGACAACTGTATATTATATCGAGAACTTAGATCATTACAGGATGTTGCAGATCTCTAGATTTCAATCTCTGACCTCATGGACTGGTGCATGAAACTTGAAAATAAATATATCAAAATCCTCTTTTCTTACTATTTCTTTAAAGAAAAATCAAATCACATGTGCCTTGTTTATTTAAGATAATCCTGTTCTTAAATTTCCTCTCAAAAATACTTTGGAGTAATATTTGACGAAAAACTTTCGGTTGCTGATCACGTGACTCTATAACTAACAACTCTACTCGCTTCCCTGGTCTTCTTTATAGATTTAGAGGAATTAAGGACTTTCATTCATTGAGAATGTTCTACAAAACCTTCATCTCCCCTAAAATTGAATATTGCTACCCAATTTTTAACATGGCTAGTATTTCTAATCTTTCGCATATTGAATCTGTTCTGAACTTTTTTCTTGGTATAGTCAAAAGAAGAAAACCATCGGAACGTCACTTAAGCAAGCCCAAGTTATTATCCGTTCTTGGCTTCCACTTTCCCTCTTCTCGTCGCTAGATGGAAGATATTACGTACTTTACAAGATACTTAACGGCAATCTTAGAACTGGAGAGCTGAAATCTAAATTTTGCTTTCGCGTTCGATTGCGCTTAACAAGAAATGATAGCCTGCTTCATTGTGCCACACCTAGGCTAAGTATACTGCAGCGCTTCTTATTGTATAGACTGTGAATTGTGTACATACATTAATCTTGGTTCAAATGTATATATTTTTGGATCTAAAACACTTCCCGGTGAGCGCTAAATACTATCTACTTCTTGTGCATTATAATCGTCATGTTTCTTATATTACTTGTTGTGTTATGTGTCGTTTTATTATTTAATTTTATTTAGTTTATGTTAATGTTATTTTGTTTTTGCAATTATATTTAGTTTCGTTGTAAAATGTCGATGACAGCTGTATCAAAACCTTAATAAATAAATAATTGTTTTCATGACCTTAGTTTCTTAAAGAATTAATAGCGAATTTGTAGTTTAAATTGTTACTTTATCGTGATGTACAACTACGTAAAAACAATTTGCATTAATCACTTAATAGTTTTAAATATTAAAACAAACGCTCTAGTTATTCCATTATTCAATATTTAAGGCTGAATCGGGACAGTAAATAGCTTGAATCCATACGAAAAAAAAATCTTGACTTAAAATAGCTGGGTAAAGTGTTTATATTGTTTCTATTACTACCACTCTTATGCTTAAACTGGAGCTTCAAGAATAGTTTCTATCTTCTCGGAGTATCACTGCTACTTATTAGTAGGAGAATACTCTGTGTTATTGTAATTAACAATCTACATAAATTTTGAAACCATAATAGCAAAGAAACACATTTTGTGTACAAAATTTGGTTTCTCAAGACCACAGACTGGAACTAAAAAAAGATGTTTTTGTTAATCGATATGTCTATTAAGCAATTGAATAATGAAATGAATATTAGAGTTTAGTGACGGTAAACAGTGATTTCTCTAACAAGGATTGATCAAGTACTACATGAGCCTTCAAAGGGATTCCCATTTTGCCTAAATTTGTTGACTATGGAAGAGGAGGGGATCAGAACAATGCTTACGTAAGATTCGCTTTTGTGTATATTTAAAGATTTAAACTGTTATTTATCGAATTATTCGTAGACTTGGTTTCTGTACATGTGGTCTGGACTAAAATACAGTTAATGTCCATTTAACTCAGTGACACGAAGTCCACTTCAACAGAAAATGTAGAACCACTTTTAAGAAATTCAAACGCCTGTTTTCAACTTTGATAGTAAATATTATAAAGTGGTTGTTGCTTAATGCAGTTTGTTATTGGCATTAAAAGACGAAATTCTGTTTATAGTAACATGTCATTCACCGAAAATTGTCAAACTATTTTCATTTTATAAAGTTAGCCTTCCTTGTCGTTAACTTCGTTAGTACACTGCATGGGTTGCTCTCTTTCCCTGCAAATTCCTTGCCTTCTTTCAACAACAGCTTTTATTACATTCTGTCAATCTACTTTTAAATAAACATTGTCTCAAAGAAACTTACTGTTTCTTCACCCAACAATACATCATTCTATTGGCAATTTGGTCCAATACCTTCTTATGAATATCTATCATGAAATTTTTTATCTACCGTAACTCCCAAATTCTACCTCTTTCTTTCGTTTTCGTATCGTTTTTACCGCAGATTATGTAGAAGGTGTAACTAGTCTAAATTTAATATACTCCTCAAATCGTACATTCACTGACAATATTTGAGGTTATGTTACATTAAATTAATTGTAAAGTTATTTTTCATAAATCAGATATTATATATTTTGATCTAGTATAGGGTTAGGTAAGTACTAGGAAACATTAGGTCAGGTCATGACATCGAGCATCACTGTTTCCTTTGCCTTGACTCACTTTACTTAGCAGCGATTAGTTTTTGTTCTTTCTGGCAGATATAGGACACATTATCCATGATCTATTTTAGAACAATCGAATGGTGCAATCCGAAAGTCGGAAATTAAAGTGGAAGCCTCAATTTGCTAACCCTTAAACGGTTAGTTGAGTCTATTTTAAGGCTCAAATTTTGATTTTATTCTTTGTTGCTATCTATAATAACAGATTCTTTGATAATACAGGCCAGGCCGAAACTTTCTTGGGGTCTAGAGAGTAGAGACAGAAATTAAAGTATTTTAAAGGGCAACAGGTACTATCGCTTTTCCTTATCCTAAAATTACCTTCCTAGTTATCTTGCAAACTCAATTCTTGTTTCTATATCCCTTAAAAAGTTTTGAAGCTTTTACTATAATATTACGTTCTCTTTCACACAGTTTTTGAGTAGTGTATTAAATTTTTAATTCTGATCTGGACCAGGAACTAAAATCATAAAATCATCACAAGATTGACATGTTACGTCCTTCAGTGAGCATTTTTCATCGATAATAAATTAAAGTATTCGGCACTGACCAAGTACTTGTTATATTTGTTTATAGGTTATAAATAAATTATGGAGCTAACTGTTCTTTCTTATGTTACTTTGTTCTTAGAGTGTTTAATCATGAAGAACGGTAGTCCTTCGAGTGCCTCTCACAAACGACTCTGTTAGCGACATCATATGTATACGTGTATACGGCTAATTTCGGATCTAGCGAACTAAAAGCCCGATTTTGATTCTTGAACTTGCATTTAAAGGCTGTTTGATATACTAAGATACAGAAAAATGGGTCGGTACGACCTCTATGAGACCCCCTAGGGCGGCTCGAAGAAAAATTCAGAATTTCACACTTCTGATGATAGCACTGCGATCAGACCATATAGGCGGCCGAAACGCTCAATATATTTCAAACGATGTATCACACCTCAAAATAGGTGAAGAGATTCAAAAGTTTTGACTTTTTTTTAACCGAATCACAGAATTTTGACAAATGATAGAAAATTTAGTCTGTCATTCTGTTAGTCATTCTGTCCGTCTTTTAGCTTTAGCCCAAAATGGTTGGTAGTAGGTGGGGCTGGGGGTCAGTTGGGGGCCTCGTATACGCAAATTATGCTTATTCTTTTAAGAAGTAGGAATTACGGTTTTCGAGATACGGAGCCTACCATTGTCCAAAATAGTTTTTTTTTTGTATCAAGACTATGCATTTTTTTAAAGGCTGCCTTACAAAATACGTTATATCAGTACAAAAAATACCCTTAAGGTAAAGGGAAGAGTGACGCAAGAATTGTACTCACAAAAGTATTGATATTCATTTTGCGAGTGAATTCATTTATGCCACTATAGTGGAAAGGGGTTTTTGTATTGACGTATTGTAGAATGTTAATACGTTTAGATTGTATATCCCATGCAAGAAGTTTAGATGACGATACGGCATATGGTTATTGCTAGTTATTATTAAAGCAGCAAGCTCTGCCAAGTTGGTCCCCGAGTGGGTCATCATACAAAAATTAGAAATTTGGTCTCAAGGAAGACTTGTATGA
>JAGDQP010034788.1:6370-19919 GCA_022664845.1 Lepisma saccharinum | reverse complement strand
TAAATATATATGAGCCTCCTGCGTAGCCTAGTCGGTAGCGTGCTCGACTTCAGTGATGCAATTGGGGAACTGTTGTGAATAAAAGACAGTGGCGATCACAGTTGGGAGCTCTCCATTCCCAACCTGTCTGGTCAGCGTGGGAACAGTAGACCAACTGCTCAATCCGGGGAGAGGCCTCATCCAGTAGTGGATCGAATATGACTGTGATATATTTATAAACATCGTAACTGACGGTACTTTTTGTGTCAGGGGATGATGAAAGGAGAAAGTACATAGAAACTTTCCGGAATTTCTGAAATGAGAGTCTGCATTAGACATATTTCTAAAGAAATCTACCTAACATGTAAAATAATCCCCCCCCCCCCCTAAATTCCCCCCCCGCCATAAATTTCTATTGCTGTTGATATTCTTGACCTGATGTTTTCATTCGATTCAGCGTACTAAAAAACCTATAAATCGACGCCTCACACGCCTATTTCACGCAACAATGGAATTCCAGTATTTTTCCCGTACCCCCTCAAAACACCCTTCCCCCCTAGAATTTTTATGCTCTATTCGGTTTTGTGAACCTCATGTCTAAGGTAATTTATTACCAAAGTTTCACGAATGCAGGAATTTTTCGATTTTGGGGTCTATTTTTTACTTATTTTACCTGCACTAAAAACGAGCTAAAACGAGTTGCACGAGCGAGCCAAACATCAAACTCGACTCGACTCGAAACTCGACCGAAAAACAGCGACTCGACTCGAAACTCGACTAGAGAAAATTACCTCTGGCTCGACTCGTGTCCATCCCTACTCGCTTGGAAGATCACATTTTATTTTCAAAAGAAAACTACCAATGTGTCTCAAGAGTAAAGTTTATAATCAATGTCTCTTACGTGTGATGATGTACGACTGTGAAACTTGGACATCGAATGCGCAAACGACTCTAGGATAAAGACTCACACAAAGAGTTACGATGAGATGCATGATAGGAACAACTATGGACGACTAATGTATTACATTGGATTCTCAGAAGAAGAAAAAACGTCCGAGACGACGTCCAAATGCAAGATCGGTAGATGAAATTAAACGTTTTTCAGGAGCTACATTGATGAGGATTGCAGCTGAGCGAGATAAGTGGAAAGAAAAAGGGGAATACCTTTATCCAGCAGTGGATAGAAAACGGCTGAATATGATAAAAGTTCCTTAAATCACGCTTCATATGTGCCTTTCCAAGTTAATTAAGTAAGAATTGTACTTAAAAACTAATAGAATGGAATTAACTACATTTATCATGTTTTCATTCCCACGTTGAAAACAGCTTGAATTTTAAATTATATTTCAACGAATATTTTGTTTCGTTCGTATTGATTTAATGTAACGCGTTTTCAATTTTCCTTTTCTACATGATACAGATTTTGCTTCTGATGCGTTTTTCTAAGGTGATATATTACACTTATTGAGAAATACAAATTTATAGGGTCTTTTTGAAACGTACAAAATCATATTACCCTTTTTAGAATGAAATTTCACCGCTATGTCCATGATTGTTCAGATAGCCACATTTTTAGAATCGTTTATTAGTGTTTGTGGTAATGGTATTTCCATTTATTTAGCCTTATTTACTATGGCGGGGTTAAAGTCAAACACACTTTCCTTCCACTCAAACATAAATATGCATACCAAGATTATTATGAGTGCACTTAACATAACAACATAATAACACATAGCAGGTAATTATACTTAGGAAAAGAAACACGCGCGAACGCAACGTTATCATCTAAATAGCATATTCGTTGCTGTAGCCTGGTGGTAGCTTATGTGCACATCCCTGACTGGACTCATTTGTTTAAGAGTGGGCGTTCTGACTGGTAGACTTTGTAAACATTTTCCCAAGGTTTTTTTCTTTCATTATGTTTGTTCAATATCGATTTAATATAAGTATTAAACTGCAAAAAATTAAAGTATTAATTGTGTACCTTAGTAGGGTTTGTATTTTCTAACCTGTGGAGATCCTGATCACTTTGGTGCGCGTTCTGACCCTTTTTAAAGTGGGCGTTCTGACCGTTTTCAAGGGTGGGCGTTCTAACCTTTTATGTGGGCGTTCTGACCATTTTCAGAAGTGGGTGATCTGACCAGTGCGCGTTCTGACATAGTCCCAAAATTTATACAGTTTCCTGATACGATTTGGAATTCCGAAAAAACTGGTTGAACTAGTGAATATGTTTCTTAGCGACCTCATAAGCAGAGTGAGGATAGGTAATAATATGTCAGATAGTTTCAAGATTCGCAACGGATTGAAATAAGGCGATGCCTTGTCACCACTACTGTTTAACAAAAAGGAATTATCATTGAATGGTTTGAATCAACTGTTTGTATACGCGGATGATATAGATTTAATAGGGGATGATATAGATGCACTACAAAGCAACACCGATGCCTTAGTAGAAGCGTGCGATAAGTCTACAGGTAAACATGGATAAAACAAAATACATGATAACAAGCGGAAACAGGGAATAACGGAAATAAAAACGTAAGAATTAGGGATGAGGTCATAGAGAAAGTAAACAAATTTAAATACTTGGGAGCATACATAACAAGCAAAAATGAGGTCACGGGAGAAATAAAATGTCGCTTAGTATCGGGGAACGCATGTTTCTATTCAGTCCAAAAACCTCTAACATCGCGATTAATATCAAGGAAATTGAAATTGAAAATATACAGAACGGTTATTCTGCACGTAATACTTTACGATTGCGAAAGTTGGAGCACGACCCTAGCAGATGAACATAAATTAAGTCTGTTTGAAAATAAGGTTTTGAGAAAGATATAGAGGGCGAAATGGGACGAGATGACTGGTGAATGGAGGAGACTGCATAATGAAGAGCTTCACGGACTGTACGGTTCACCAGATATCGTAAAAATAATGAAATCGCGACGACTAAGGTGGGCATTCCATGTAGCTCGGATCGATGAAAAACGAAAGTTATATTCTATCCTGGCTGGAAGGCCGGATGGAAGGAGACCATGGGGAAGACCAAGATGTCGTTGGGAGGACAATATTAGAAGAGATCTTCGAGAAGTAGGTTTTCGTGATGAAAACTGGCTTGATGTTGCCCAGGATAGAATCTAATGGCGTATGTTTGTTATTGCGGCGATGAACTTGCGATTTCCATAAGCCATAGAGTTAGTTAGTTAGCTTAATATCTCATTTCCAGGAAACAGCCTGCAGAATCCTTCTCTCTCTCTCTCTCTCTCTCTCTTTCTCTTTCTCTCTATCTCCCTCTCTCTTTCTTTCTTTCTCTCTCTTTCTCTTCATTATTTCTGGAAAATTGGCAGGATGGACATAATGAATTTTGCAACCGGACGTCTAAAATGCAAAAACGAAAAAAAAAATGCATCTGCTTAATTTGAGAGAGAGGCATTGCTATTAATTTGTGTATGCTATGAAAAAAACATCATAATGGACGCTCTTTAAAATTACACATTCATTACCAATCAAAATGATTAAATATAACAAGCACAGCGGCTGTAAGACTGCAACGTTGGGCACTGATTCTTTCTTCTTACGATTTCTCATCCGAGAGATTAAGATACACACGTGAAACAGCTACATCTGAAAAGGTAGTGTGAAGAAAAAAAATATGCAGTTGATACTTCTGGTTTTGCCAAAGAGTTACCACCAAAATACTACACACCTGGATTCAGAATCTTCTTATGCAAAAGTTATCAAATTACCGAACAAGAGTGATTTTGTGGTGGAGTAGCTGAATATTATTACCACGAATGCAGTACCTAAGATTAATACATCGTCTTGTCGTGAATGTACAGAAGGTAATCGAGTTTATTAAGCATGTGGTGTAGTAGTCATAAATAGAAACAATTGAGAGTTAGTTTTTTTTAGAAGAACAACAGTAGTTAAAATCGTAATTTTTTAGGAGAGCAAGAAAAATACATTCCAAGTTGGCTGAAATTCACTACATTTTTCAAATAATCTGTTCACACAGGCAGAGTCGGGTTAAGGGGGCTGTAGTCCTGGGTCCCTACGGCTTCAGGGGCCTTGCCGCAAGTAAATCAGTAACTTATATAAATGGTAAGTATACATGGACAAGGCCATCCTAATGGATGGGCACAGTGGACGGTTACCCGGGTCTCCTAATCCCACACCAGCCTAGGGGCCCCCATGGTAATCTAAATACTAGTACAATGAGCCTATACTATAAAAATATTCCTCAGTGCATCTGAATCAAAAAGAATTTTCCTATCTGTTTTAACTCCCGAAATTTCCCGAAGTCAGGACCTAGTTAAATGGCTTTCTAGTATCCCAAAACTCAATTTGACGTTCGCAGAGATTCTTCCAGGATTTTCAGTTGGCGGGGGTGTAAAGACAAAATTGGTAGTTTATTCGGGTTTAATTGGAGCTCTGTAGCGTTTCTATCTATTTTTAACCGTATCAATGTAAAAATGTCAAAGGTGCGGGGGTGTTTGAGAAATTGGGTGAGTGACACCCCCATTGTGGGGGGCTGTTATACTCCCTAATGATTCAATCCCTTTGCAAGATAAGATACCAGCAGATCGAGATATGTGGAAAGAAACGGGGGAGGCCTTCATCCAGCAGTGGATAGAACACGGCTGAATATGATGATGATGATGATACAAGAACGGTTAGCAGAGTAGTATTTTTATCGTTACAAAAGAATTATTAAAGCGGCCGAATAACGTGGTCCTTAATGCATTTTGGTAAATATGTTTTTCGTCTCGCGTTCTAAATAGCAATTTCTAACTTATCCTTGTAAACTGTGCCTCTGTGAAATTTGCGCCCCTAGACCCGGGCCTATTGGTAAATCCGACCCGAGATAACTAGTATTGGTAAATTATGATTGGTCTTCTATTAATATATCAGAAATCAAACCGTTTCTTTTTTAAATTTTCCCATACCTTGAGTCACTGGACAAGAACCCTTTTAACAAGTCATGATTCGCTTTAATGAAAATCTCTTATTCTCAGTTCTTTGTACTTTGGACTTCACATAAGATTTTTAGCTTTCTTTGAAGAAAAACGTAGAAGACAGGGAAAACAAACACAGGCGCAAAATTATATTCCAGCACTTTAGGTAAGGAGTGCAACCTGATGGAAACGAGCACACTGGCGGAATGGGGAAGGTAGCAACCAGGGCACTGTCTACTGAAACTGACGACAACTCTGGAAAACCTTAGTCCAAGGTATGTCCAACAGTAAGTCATGAACCTGTCGTAGCTCCCAAGTGCCGATACGAATCCCTTTATTGTAACCACTAGACCACGGGGAAGTCCCGATCCGGGGAAATCGTAGTATGGGACCAGACTTCGCGTAGTGGCAGATTACCTTTCAGGTGTAAATATACTAAAATACTACGGCGCACTGTTTGGCCAGTTGGCGTCAAAATTTGTATAAGATCTTAAATATATCAAAATATTCGCCGGACGGACGGCGGAGGCGGTACTGTGCTGAATTCACAATACAGAGGAATCAGGTTCGTGTCTCGGTACATGCATTTTTTCGTCAGCAGAAGAATTAGTATTTCTTACACTGTAGTAAAGAAGGTTGAAAATGAGCGTAAACATAGAGACGCTCATTTTATTATTTTAATCAGAGACCACCCACCGATTTTCTAAAGAGATCTGGGCTCAAGCACCACTTTAATCTCACGCCATGGATCTTTTGTGTTTCTATATACGAGACTACGCACACAATACATCTGTCGACAATTATGCAGTAATATTTAGTCAATTACGAATCTGACTAGGATGGGATGCACTTGTTAGACACCATATTTGGATGACGACAGCGGATCGGCTTAGAATTTAACCCCTGGGGATGATAGTACACCAAAGAATAAACAAAGAAAAAGTATTTTAATCATTGCAGTGAAAATTCCGCTGTATTTCGGAGCTACAGGCTACTGAAAGCGTGGGAAAATTAATTTTAGAACTTCAAATTTCCAATATAACTAACGGCAGAGCGAATGCTGTATGCTATCGTTAAAGACATCAAACTTGTTCTAATGCAAACATTCAGATTCCAGAATTGTGCTATGGGTGTGCAAGGGATTTCTCAAGAAAGTAGGCGGTTCCCGGAAATTCTATGAAGTAAAGGCAGGGCGAAATTAACATAAATGAGACCTCTTTTTCGTATGAATGAAATTTGTATACTTAATCACCGCTAATCAATCGGGCAATGACATTCTCTCTCATTGATAACAAAATAAAGAAGGGTTTTGTTGAATGTATAGCTATAGTTGTTGTTCTTGATTGTTGTGCAACTATAATGCATTTTTAACAAAAGTGTTGGGCATATGAAATATGTTTGAAATATCAACTTGGCGCAAACGAATTATTGTTATCTGCTTAAAAATTGTCCCATTCACGTTCATTTCGACCCGTCTTTACTTCAGAGAATTCCTCGCGCACTCATTGCGCAGATTTTGGAATATTCATTTTTATATAGAGCATGGTTGAAATCTTTTAAGTTACTATGCAGCATTCGCTCTATTGTTAGTGGTATTGGAAATTTGAAACTCTAAAGTAAATTTTCCTACTTTCCACCGAATCGCTCCTCCCCGAAACTTGGCCCTGGATTCGCCACTGTGTCAAATCAAGGTATAGCGTACATCAATGGCAGCACTGGCGAGATTAGTCCTCTCTCAACCAGCAAAGCTCTTCGTGATTCGAAGGAAAGAGATCATGGTCGCTATCTTCCTCGTCCTGTTATCTGGAAGTTGTGCTCTCCAAGTGATGTCATCCCTTATTTGAAACAGGTTTTGGCCGTAGATGAAAGTTATGACAAGAATTCTAAACTAAACAAATAAAGAAAAAACTACGTAAAACAAGGATACCAAAAAAGAACAAGCAAAATATGTGAAAACATTCTCTTTCATTAATTTTCATAGTTTAAAAACTTAAATATTTCTACATTCCGTACATTCTGTGCAGTCTAAATTCCACTATTTGTTCATTATTCAAGAAACAAGGATTTTCTTGCTTTCGTTTTTTTATATATGTTTATTGAAACCATCATCCATTGCGACATATTACACATACACACATAGGATGAGACATAATCATATCTCTTAGCATTGTTATTATTATTATTCGAAACAAGAAAACTGAATATTGCGTCAGTAAGAAGAAAGCAGATTCTATTTACACAACAGCATTTCACACTATTGTCACCTAAGTTCATTCGAGACTTATGTTAGGTGGTGTCAGCACCAAACACTATTGCTGACGCTTGCAACAACATTTGACTGTGTGACACTGATCCTCTTTGTGCATAAGTGTGTGTGTATATGTGTGCGAATTAGAAAAATAATAACCGGACCAGCAAGATACGTGCCCATCAACACATTAGCATATTAAATTTCGTGTGTATCGATTTAATTTTTTCGGTAGCAACTATTGTGTACTTCCTGATTTCTGCAATGTCCATATGCTATGTGCGTGTGTATCTTAAGTGAATCGAAATGTGTCCTTGTAAAAAGAACTACTGCAATTGCATAGTTTGAACTTTGTTCCGAAGTATATGTTGTAAAAAGTGACTAAGCCACTACAGGAAATCTTGTTCAGCTAAAATTAAGGTAAGTAAACTTAGTAGGAAGTGTACTTGACCGCTGCTGCAAACAGCGACAACGTTTCCGGAAGAAGAAGAGGAAGAAAAAGTACAGCTAAGGAAATAGTATGTGCTTTCGCAAATTCTTGAAGCAGCAATTTTTCTTTTAAAGAATAGTGTATTGTGCGATTGCATGGTTTGCTTTCGTGCTTTACGACATGGTGTTGTCCTAAATGGATATAACACCAGTTTAATATTATCATTCAAATCCATCTGAAAGCGATACTAGACTAATCGAAGCCATTCAAACTTTAATGAATATATGAAACCAGGGAGTCGAGGGGAGAACTCCATCACTACCAAATTTTCAGTGCTAACCATAACCAATGACTTCTATCTAAAAGCGATACTAGACTGACTGCTCCCATTGAAAATTTCATGAATATATGAAGCCAGCCACTTGCAGTCTGTACCAATATAGACCAAATTTTCAGTTCTAGCTCAGTTTTTTAGGCTTGATGTCGCTGTGCGGCCCGTTTTTTGATTTGTCTTCATTCTTGCAAAAAACCATAAATATTATTTGCAGTATTTTCTACTATAGACAGAGTACGGTATACTACTATATGAATAACTCAGGAATTAATACTTAAATCAAAGAACAGGCCGCGCAGCAATAAGAAGTGTATAAAACTGAGTTAGAACTGAAATGTTTGTCCACATTGGATTACACTGGAAGCGAACAAACGAGTTTATATAATTGCTCTGACGTCTATCTTTCCACACTAAGCAGTCGCTCCAGTATCGTTACGTAGAGCTTGATGGTGATAACTCAGTTTTTACAGAAATGTAAATATATTTACAGCATATGCAGAGTCCGTGCTGGATAATTCAAGTATGAAGACTTAAATACATAACGGGTCGCATAAGTATGAAAACTAAGTTCGAATGAAAATTTGGTTCATACTGGCTTAGACTGAAAGTGGATGATCAGTGTTAAAGTATTGCTAAGGTGTCTGTCTTTCAGCACTACCTGACCACTCCAATATCGTTTGTTAAACAATAATTGATGTCTACATCATTAAAAGAAATTCGCCCAGTTGCCTGAAAAAACAACAACAGACAACTGGTCTGAATGGAACATGTTTAACAAAATCAGAAACGCTTCAGTTTCCAAAAATAGAAGCAAAGAATACTTAGAAATGTTCTGGACTATTATACAGGTTCACAATCTGAATCTCAATAAGAATTGCAATGTGAACATGCATAATAGTCGAGACAATTTCTAAGTATTATTTGTTGAATATTTTTGGAAACTGAAGCGTTTCTGACTTTTGTGAGGCACGTTCCATTCAGACCAGTTATCTTTTTCCAGGCAACTTGTCGAAAATTTTTAACACTGTTTCTAAGGCGGGCTACCACGGTAGTCCTGTGGTGTGAGGCGTCGCAGCGTCTCGCAGGCTCTTGGTTCGAATCCCGGCTGGGACCATTGTATTATAGATTTTTAGAAACTTACCAACTAGTGGAGTCGAGACAGGCCGAAGTTATTAGTTACTTAAAGGGCCCTAAAATACGAATTTTTACACTATTTTCTTTAGTACACTATGGTTCGTGGTGTCCTTAAATCTTGGAACGTTAATTTAACACATTTCCCGACGTCATAGAATGATGACATTTTGCCCAGCGGCGTAAGTTGGGTGACAATACAATATTCCATTGTTACTTTCATATATTTCTATATATTTATATATTTTAAAAGCATTAGTTTAATATATTTATTTAAACATAGACATCTTTATCCTAACATAAATACTAGCCTGCAACGATCCTGGCCTGCAACTGGTTGCATAACACTTTAGGATTTGGGTCACAAACTATTAGCTTGATAAGATAAAATGAATTTAATGGGCGGTAACAGCGCTATGGCTTACGCCTGTCACGAACTATTAGCTTGAGAAAAAGTATCCGAACACCGAAATAACTCGAAAAAAAACTTTTTAAAGCCGTACTTTTCTTAAACAATTCGTACTAAAAAGTAAAAAATAATTTTGCATATACATGACAAAAAGAAATTGCATGGGGCGCGCTCTCATATACAGTAACTTTATAAATTCTTGAATTGGCGCGCCTCATGCTTTTCTTTTCAGCCATGCATAAACAAAATTATTATTATTATTATTACTTTTTAGTACAAATTGTTTAAGAAAAGTTTGTATTTGAAAAGAATTTTATTACTTTTTTCGACTTATTTCAGTGTTCGGAAACTTTCTCTCAAGCTAAAGTTTTGTGACACAAATCCTAAAGTGTTCTGCAACCAGTTAAATCCAAGATCGTTGTAGGGTAGCATTTATTTTAGGATAAAGAAGCCCATATTAAGAATAATTAAAATATTCTTTTAAAATATATAAATATATATAAATATATGAAAGTAACAATGGATTATTGTATTGTCATTCGACTTACGTCGCTGTGCAAAATTTCATCATTGTATGACGTCGGGAAATGCGTTAAATTATTAACGTTACAAGATTTGAGGAAACCACGAACCACTGCGAACAAAAAAAAAAAAAGGAAAAAAGGACCACTCATCGACAAGAATCATAAAAATTTCAGTTAGAACAAAGTTTTATCTATTTTGGAATAAAACTGAAAATGTATGAACGAGATTAAATTTTTGCTCTGACAGGGATGTAACGAGATGTCTTTAGTCAAGGGGGCAAGGAAAATTCGAGAGGAGTATGTAAAGATATTATGGTATGTGATTTACAGTTATTAAATAATCCCTATGTTTCTTAATCATCGCATGAAATGTGTTTGTATAGCTTGTATAAACTATATGTATATGTGTACTATAGACGACAGCAAAATATATACAGCTGTAATGAATGTGAACAAACTATATTCTCCGTATATATCTTATACTCATAATATTCACGTGTTACAAGATATTATTACATTATCAACAGGCCTATCCTGTAAGAATCTTTTGAATTTGAATTTATTTATGGTCTTTAGACCCATAGGGTAGAGGAAAGGATGTGGAAATAAGTCAGCTACAACCAAAGTTGAAGGTATCATCCTGACATTTACCTGGTATGAGTGAAGAAAGCTCTGGGAAAATGTTAAGGTAATCGGCCACTGGTATCGAATTGAGGATGTTTCAAATGCGATGTTTCGAATTCAGGATGTTGTGCCTGTTTCCAACAGTCGAAAGTTTTAACAGGCATTTCTGTTTCAGCTTATTAAACACATAATATCATAGTCGTGGGTTTCTAATCTAAATTTGCAACTACAATATAAAGTAAACATACGTCAGACATATTTGCAGTTTGTTTAGTACATTCCTTGGAACATTTTGGAGATATTAGAAAAATAAAAGTAGTAGCCCGTATTGGGACCTTCTCCTCTATAGTGGGCGTGAAAGTTGAAGAGATTACTCGCGTCTTTCTAAGCGACGAAAATGGTAAATATTTCTGTTACTATGTTTTTATGTGATTTCAAGTTTTCCATTATCATTATAACATATCTGTCTCGAAAGATAATAATTTTTATGACACTGCTTAATGCTTATTTGTATGTGTTTTCTAAAACTACCTAAATTTTGAAGAGATGTTTCTTGGAATTTATTGGACTCAGGAAATCAATTCTGCCCTGAAATTGTACCAAATTTACACTTCTTTAATATTGATAATAACTACTTCTACCGTAAAATCAAACAGTTAAGAGATATAAGGTGAAGAAAAAGGTCGGTTTTCGAATTTTTTTCAATATGACGTCGCACGCGGCGACGCGCCAAGGTCCAAAACTTTAGATTTATAATGACCCCATACAAAGCATATCCAAAAATCATAACTACCCGACCTTTTTCAAGATAGAATGTGCAAATTGACTGGACTAATGGTTAATTCTAACAAAATACATAGAGAAATGTGTCAAAACATAGCCCAAACCAGAGATGCTTAAAGGCTAGAAAATAAAGATCAATTCAGTTCTAACCAAAACAGAATTGACCGTAAATAAGGAGACTACCAACAACAGAGCATAGGCCACTTGAGACCCAACGTAAATTTCAGAAAACAAGAAGCGTGTACTACCCGAGAAAATAAAATGTATAAAAAACCGCCTAGAAACAACTGCTTTACAATGCACTAATCTGCTCAATAGTAGCATATGCGTCACCAGCATGGGGACATGCTACCCAATCACATATCAACAAGCTTCAAAGTTTTCAGAATAGGGTACTGAAAATAATCAAGAAGTGTCGATGATACACGAGACTGGCCCCACTACAGCAACAGATAGGCATACCGCTCATCAAAGAACATATCACAGACCTCATAAAAACGTTCTATTTAACAACGGCTAACACACAAAACTCACTTGTACAGGAACTAGGATCCTATGATACTTCCATACATCATAAACATAAAAGACCCGTACATGCAATAGTTACAAATCCATAAACCGGATAAACATCTTACAGTTAGATGTATTTATGCATTTTGTGTATGGTAGTGTGTGTGAGAAAACACGCGTCTACTAGTTGCGCAAATAACGTATTTAATAACCATAGTCTTTAGTGTCTTTTCAGCCAGATCAGTAGACCTTCTCCAAACTTGCGCTGCACTGTATGTGTGTGGGTGCATTATTGCATGCCAAAACAACATTTGCCAAATTGGATGCGCCAAAGATAAAATTAGATTCATTATAGACTTTTACCTGTGTTGCTCCACCCTTCAAGCATGTGTGGTTTACCAGGTAAAGTAATCAGTAGTTATAACCGATTAGGTTTTTTTTACAGTTTATACAACACTGCATAATCTGGTTTTCCCCTTCTAGCGTGCTTTCCTGTCTTCTTGTTTCGCCTTCTTTCTTCTTTTGTACACAAAAGGACACGCGGTAAAAGTCTTCGTGAGATGGAAAACGTAGCGTCCACATCCGCGACAGAGGCTGAAGTTGCATGTATACAATTTAGTTAATATTCTTGTCTGCATCATTCCCTACAAAGCGTGCTTTATGATCTATAATAATTGTACCCCGGAAATTCAGTCAAAATCCAGAATGGCGGCTGAATTTCCCAATCTTCCGAAATTACATATATATCTCCTAGCACCGATTCAATTGATGATACATTTTATTTTATTTTGCAGAAAAGTACACACATCTTTTCATACAAACAGGGTAACCAAAAAATTCTTGCCGCTTTTGATAGAAACTTACCGTTATCCCTCAAAATAATCCCCATCGGCATTCAGTAATTTTTGTCAACTTTCCTGCAGCTGCGCGGTAAAACTGACGGATCTTGGACGCAAAGAAGGCCGTGAGTACCTGCATCATTGACGAAGGATTTCCCACGAAGATGGTTGTCCATAATGGCAAAATCTAGCATAATCCTTCATTTTAGCAGAAAAGAACAAATGCTCTCTCTCTCTCTCTTTCTCCCTCTCTCTCTCTCTCTGTCTGTCTATCTATCTGACACAAACTCACACGTTGCTTGCTTCGGAGGTCAAGAGCTCGAAAGGGATGTTTAGTTGCTCAGTAACCAACATAAAAACAACCGCCTCGATCTTGATCTTTCTTAAATTATATAACGGAGACGTGACCTTGAAATAAATATCGGCATTGTATAAATATTTATTAATATAGAAAATACTAATATAATTTTCGATGTATATGAGTAGTCAAACGAACCCAGTTGAAAGAAACGGAAACATATTCAGGGTTGAAAAGCTTAAAATATACTAGTACTGATATTTAAGATTTCATGGTTTCTCGTCAATTTTAATCGGAAATCAAATATTTTTGAAAAAGATGCCTTAGTAGAAATTATGTGCAGAAAATAGAACTTCGAATTTCTTCCAATTCTATTATAGATGCTTGTAAGAAGAGTTATCGTACCCTTAATAATAATAATAATAATAATAATAATAATAATAATAATAATAATAATAATAATAATAATAATAATAATAATAATAATA
>JAGDQP010034787.1:0-19919 GCA_022664845.1 Lepisma saccharinum | reverse complement strand
CCATTACTTCCACAAGTTACTGTCTACGTTCCTACCATCAAACTTACGTGACTGTTCACTGTTGTTTAGACTTGACCCCCGCCGCTGCTATGGCAACCAACCGGATATGGCGCCAAGCCTTTAGTCCTCCATAAGTTCTGTTTCTTACAAGCTATGTCAAAGATTCTGTCAAATCTCAAATTGGGGGTTTCACCTTCCCAACTTTTTTTTTTTCGGTTAAAAATCGATTAACACCCTCTAAAACTCTATCCTACAATTTTGGTTTCACACGCCTTCAAACTCAAAATCTTGGCAGAAACCATGAGTTACGCACACGATTAGGTCGAAAGTCATATCTCAAATACACGTACAAATTTATTCTCCGACTGTCACCTGCATTATGTAACTTCAGTAACCAGATTAACTTTCCACATTCCTCTACATTTCAATAGCTTCCCATCTGTTTTCTTCATTTGATTTACATCGTAAAAAAATACTTATGTTACACTTTCTGCACATTTTTTTGTGGCCATGAAGTGTAAATAATCTGTATAAGAGGTGTGTTCATCATGTCTTTCTAAAGGCAAATTTGAACACTTTCAGTGAACTAAAGTTTTCGCCCTTACATTTCGAAACACTTCCTTCTCCAAATATAGTTCACAATATGTCGTAATGAACTCAATTTTAGTATTGAAGTTCCTCAATAGAAAGAAAAGGAAATAATTTATAATGTCCTTCGTAGGTTAGTTGGTAAGAGCAAGACACCATCACCAATACAAGCCGGATTTAGAGCCCTGCAATCGGGCGCGATCTCGGCCTGATTTTACATTGAATTTTATTTATAGCCTTCAGGCATCTTAGACTCAGAACGGGACAGGGTGGGAGGAAGTCGGCCAGGGCCTAGTTAGTAGGTACCATCCCAGCATTTGCCTGGTTTGACTCAGTAAAAAAATTTAAAAACTAATTGAGGATGGGCGGCCGTTGGGGTCGTTTCCAGGACCTTTCGCTTGCTAAGCCAACGCTCTACCATTACCGACTTCACATTCATGACTTCCTACTCGATCCGAGTCTGAAAAGAAAATCGAACCAGGCCGGCGCAAGATCTGGCCTATTGCAGGGCTCTAGCAGGATTCTATTTCCATTACTTTTATATCATTTTAACTTCTTCTCTCCTAAGTGTCTCAAAACATCTTTCTCAGATTCAAAGATAATTACTGCTATACAAGGCGCCGGTTCATTTTCAATCTGTATCAAGATTTATTTGGCATATCGATATTGTGGAAATTTTAGAACTTAGGAATTGTCATTATTTTTATCAATATGAATGAAATGAAAAAAGAAAATCCTTCACATAGTGACTGGAATCTAAGATAGTTGAGTCATATGACGTGTGTAAAAATTTAAAACAGAGAAGCTTTCTTTCTTACAGTAGCACAGGGGTCTTGAAATAGCGGACCCCGAAGTCTTTTTTTCTACCCCGGACTTCCACGGTTTCATACGAATTTGAATTCCAATTTAGTTATGGCATTTTGGTATCTTTGTCTCATGCTGGATTTGATACGATCTCAAAGAGTAATATGCCAATGCATTATATGGACATACTTCACTAGTCGAAACGACAGACCGTGAATTCATGCTAATGTACACGGTCCTTAATGTCTTCCATCTAAAATTATTATAATTATACGAAGTAACCAATAATCGTACTGTCTTCCTGTTCTATTTGGATTTATGGCCTCTCTAGACATCTATGGCTCAAGTCGGGAGGGAAAAGAGTCGACCAGGGCGTGCGTTGAAGCTACCATCCCGATATTTGCCTGGTGTACTGGAAAACTTTACTCAGAATGGCCGGTTGGTGGTATCGAACCCAGGACCTCCTGAAGGCGAAGTCAGCGCTCTACCAACTGAGCTACGACCGCTTGGTCTTACTGTCTTATTCATACTCAACCATTTGGACCGCAAATACCTTTTTTAATTGAGAAATTACCCTCAATCTAGTCCGCGGGTAAAAATAATTGAAGACCCCCTTGCAGTAGCATATTGAAATGACAGTGTATATATTATTCTAGGAACATCCACAGCGACCTCGTTAACAAAACGTTCCATTTTCTTTACACCGCTCTACTTTCCATCTACGTATGTATAATATCTATGAATATGGAAAAAAGCACAGATATCCCTACAGGCATTGCCGCCTAACTAACCGAGGTACACTAACTGAAAGAAATACGCATTCGCAAATGAAAAGAAACAGTTTTTCGTGACTGGAGCAGATCGTGAACTTCTCTTTATTACGTTTCCAAGCATTCCGGTTGTCACCTGCTTCATGTGTGGTTTGATCCAGTTCCTTGTGTGCAAATAGCGCAATGTATCCTAGTAGCGCAAATAAAGAATAGACCTTGTTTTTATACCACCAGATATATATGAACATGCATGTGTGTGTTGGGGGAGGAGGGGGGGAGGAACGGAGATAGAGAGAGAATTATCTGACGTACGTACAAGATGTAATCAAGTTGTAAAAAAGAAAAAATAATTAAAGAACTAACCACACATTTTGTACACACACAGAGAGCTTGTTTCAGTACATACATTACACAAACACACTCATGTACGTACACAGCAAACACATATCCACAAACAGCGACAAGAAATCTTTTCATTCGATGTTTGTCGTGAAGTTGAAACGTAATTTTCACACGAGTTCGTCATGATCGGTAAACATCAAAATGTTCTTTCTTTATCTTCAGGTTTTTTTTTGGTTTTTTTTTTTATGTTTGGTTTGAAGGCACAGTCAGTGACCTAGGTATCAGTGTTTTTCCGTTTCCGTCAAGATAGTAGCAATGTCCAAATGAATACTGCTTCCGTTTTAGAAGCTCTGTGTGTGTTTTCTATACAAGCATCAGTGTGTGGAAGCACATCGTACCACAGATAACTATAGTTATCTGTGATCGTACGTCCAAAGACGCTATTTTTGGACATATGTGATTAGAAGTAGCTTCTGTTTCCGTGTATTACTATTAATTTAAGTCGTTCTACTTACACTGAAAAACTTAATCTCGATGTATATTCATACCAGTATATTTCGAAGTATCGAGCTGCAGTAGTTAAGTTAATAGAGTATTGGCTTAGCAACTGAAAGGGCCTACGAATTACCCCGACGGCCCCTCATCATGGGCGGTTTGTATAATAAGATTCCTCCACCACCACTCACACACACACTCAGTCACACCAGGCAAATGGAGGTGTCCCCGTGGGTGAGTGGCAATGCTCATTGCCTTGTAATCAAGGGATCTCGGGTTCGATTCCTGATGAGGACACAAGTGGTTCGGAGCCCACGTTAAGCTATAGGTCTCGTCCTTAGAAGCTTACCAGCTCGTTTAGAACGTCAATAAAACAATTCAACCAAACAGGCAAATGCAGGGATGGAACCTCTAAACTAGGGCCTGGCCGACTTTCTTCCATTGTCATCTCTCCTACCCTATCCCCGACTAAAGGTATTATTACACTGTCGAACTTATCCTCGATAAGCAAGTGTAATAGTGCCTTTACAGTGACGAGCTTGCTCGTCAAGGAAGCTTATCAACAAGCTCGACAGTGTAATAGAAAAAAAAATCCGTCAAGCTTGCTCAAGGGCAGGCTCATCGAGTAAGCTGGACAACATTTGGAGAGAATAAATTTCCTCGATGCCTAGTGGAGAAATACAGTCGAGGAAGCTGATCAGCAAAAGCTCGTCGAACAAATTGTGCTCTACCAACGCCCGAATGCTCAATCAACTTGGTAGAGGTTGTACGATTGTGCGAACATTTACAAGTTGGTTGATGAGTTCAATAGTGGACGAACAACTAACTGTTTCTGATTTGAAGAGTGTGCGGATTGACCAATTGAGATTTTGCCAGCAAAGTGTTGCTAACGATCTTTTGGGATACCAAAGGACCCAATCTCCTGTTTTTTTTTTGTTTGTTTGTTTTTTTCGTAACAACGAACTATTAACTAGTTTCTTGAAAGTTTCACAATTGTTGCAGCTTCGCCAGCAGAGATGTAACATTTTTTGAACTATTTTCGAAATTTAACAATACAGAGTGTCCCAATAAAATGTATACACTCTTTAACAGATCATAACTTCCATATTTTTTGTCCTTTTTCAGGTGTGACGGCTTAAAATAATGGCTTTTTGTCCTTTCACGTACGACGGCTTAAAATAATGGCTTTTTGTCCTTTTTTCAGGTGTATCAGCATTTGGTAAGATTGGACCTTTGACATACAGTGACTGGTGAAAATTACTTCAACTTACTACAGGAATCCGGTATGCCACGCATCGAAGAGATGTTTAGGGATGAAGAATGGTATTTCCAGCAGGATGGAGCACCTTCCCACTACCATCGCGACGTACGGACCTACCTTGACGAACACCTACCAAACAGATGGATAGGACGAAGAGGCAGTACCGAGTACCCTCCACGCTCACCGGATTTGACCCCTATCGATGTTTTTTCTGTGGAGGCACGTCAAGCGCAATGTTTATAGCACAAGACCAGCTACAATCAATGAGTTGAAAGCAGCCATTGAAAAAGAATGTACCCAAATACCAATTGCAACGATTAGGAACGTTTTCACATTCACATTTCGATTGAACTAGAAAAATTGCATGTTTCGCGCACATTGCAGCTCAAATTTTAGGCTTTAATTTAAGCTTTTCTGTAAATGATACATCAAAAGTTATTTGAACCAAAGATAGATCATTTCAATATTTATAACTTGCTTTTTGAATTATATCTTTAGTTTAAAAGACATCTGAATTTCCGTAAACACTGATTTCCTCCAAATTTAACGTCGACCATGATGGCCGAATAGCCACCATGGATAACTGAAAGACGTAAACCCTTTTTCACCTATTTTTGTTATGTATTTACACTGGAGAACAAGTCACCATTTTAAAAAAAAAATGATCGATCGTATAAGCAGGATTGGATGATTTCACATTAGCAACATCGTTTACAGCTACGAACATGGTGTTTAATCCGTATATCATAGAAGTTTTAACTCGATTCCTTAAACCATGTTCAATATACGTAATGTGTAAACGACGAGGTTGAGTGCTCGCCTTGTAATCGGGCGGATCTGGGTTCGATTCCCAGTACCGGATATTTTTTTTTACTGAGGGAGTCACCAGGTAAAGGCTAGGAAGGTACCTTGAATACGACCAGGGTCGATTCTTCCCAATATTCTTTCTGTTATTCTTATCGTTGCTAAATATATCCAGTGTAAAATGGCCAAACTTCGGCTGTATCTGGAGATTGTTTGATAAATAAAAAAAGTAAACATATATCATGTCTTAGAGACGGCAGTATCCATTTGAGACGTTCCCTTGTCAGCCGTCAGAAGATGCAGGCAGAGGTTCAGATAGTTCCTTCCATTTTATTGTATGTAGACCCGCCACTGAATGTATAACCGATCAAGATACTTGTCTCTCTCCCTGTGTCTCCCAATTAATTGTTGTCTGGTATCTCAAAATAGATCCTTTCATATCAATTGCAACATGTCACAGAGTATTAACGAGTAATTACAGCTGCGATATGATTGGGCAAAGATATTTCGTGATTATTCTTTTTTTGTCTTTCGTTATTTTCAATTGAGAAGAAGAAGAAGAAGAGAGAGAAAAAAAGATAGCCACAATGACTATAAGGATGTAATTTATTAACGATCCGTCCCAATGACAACTCAAAGTGGGACATGTCAAAAGAGGTTGCAAAGTGCAATTTGTTGCCAAGATCATACAACGCGTTGATTGGTGATCAATCATAGACGACTGCACTTGTTGGGTCATTAGACTTAACCGTATAAGGGGGGGAAAAAATGGCACGTTGGTAAACACAGTATTCCAAAATAGAAATCTCTACTTCCTCTTCACTCGTGAATTTTATGGATTTATTTAGAGGAAGGCCCCGAAAATTCTTCATGTGGATGGAAGACAGCGAATAAAGAATACTTAATATGTCTATTAAAGATGGATTTATTATTATTATTCATATTAATTAAGTGGAACTAACGGTAGCATTTTTTTTTCAAGACATCTATGTAATTATGTAAATGTATTAGTTTTAAAAGAAATGTTTCCCTAAAACTACAATAAATGGTTTTATTTGCACTTAATTTAGATATAACTTTTCTTCCATAAACCCTTTGAAAACTAAACAAGTTAGAGGTGCGATTCTACTAACAGTCGCAAAGGCTCCGGTCCCTTGACAGTATTTGGTTCACGAGATGCTGGCTACACTGACAACGATGTTCTTGGGGGGTATCTATTATATTTCACTTTTTTCCCCTTATACAAACGCTTATATTCAAATGTTAGGGAAATTATATGCAAGTAGTCGGGGGCAAGGCCACCCCTCCCCACTACTCCTTACGAAGCTTACCTTTCCATATACACAAAATTGCTCGCCACTTCATTTCCCATTGGAGAAACAATTATTTTATGCTACTAATAAATTTTGATGTAAGTAGTCGGGAAGGCCCCCTACCCTACGATGCATATCTTTGCCCATGCACGTGCGCCTTGAGCTAGTCTAGCTAAGACCATCTCTACACCTTATGCTTTATGAGATATATTTTTGACATGGGTTGGCAACACTGATACCGGGGGTCCTGGGGAGCGGGAACATCCGCAGTATGTTCCTATTGCGTCAAATAATGTTTATTCCAAGTTTGGTGCTCTTATGACCAATATAATGAAAGCTATTTGAAAAATATATAGAAAATAGACTGGCAACACTGGTAAGAGGGTTGCGTGGCAACGTATCACCTCTCACTGTTTTTGTATTGTGTCGAATAATGTTTATGCCAAGTTTGGCGCAGTTAGGTCTAACTGAATGCAGGAGATTTGAACAATTAATTTATAAGATTTTTTTTAGAAAATGGGTTGGCAACACTTAACTATCATTAGTTAAGTGGTTCCAGCCAGGGTCCCTGAGCTAGTTTAGTCAAGACCTTTTGAACAACACATCAAGCATCTCTCTACACCTTGTAGTTTGTGAGATTTAATTTCTGGTCATGGACGGACAAAATGACCGGGATGAGAAGGTTTCTTTTAGCTACAGCTTCGCTATCAAGGGACCTAAAATGTACAGTTTCTAATTATACGATCACGATATTATTATTAATAATAATACACTGAATCAGTCATTTAAGAACAGGCTTATTGGCAACTTAAAAACACATGATCTTAATACACAGGGTAACCCAAAAAAGATACCCACCAAAAGTAATGTGTGATTATGCAGACGTGGAAGAATTCAAAGAGATCATATCTAGCGCCATTTTATGAACATTGGGTCCATTTCACAGGAAAACATTTTCGAAGTATCTGCCTGCTGCTTAAAGAAGTTTACGCATCGTGCTAGAATTGGAGACCACTCGTCGACAAAATTCTGGTGAAATTGCTAACATTTTTGCTTGAAGTGCACGTTTCAATTCCCGATACTGTTGTTGGTCGATTCTGATACGCATTATCTTTAAGGAAATTCCACAGTATGAAATTACATGGATTGAGGTCCGAAGACATTTGGTTAATGGCCAGTCCAAACTACCTCTGGACAGTCCAAGATAATCTAAAGGAAGAACCCGAATGCCAAAAATATTCGTGGAATACACAGCATCCGTGTGACCTGGTCGGGCACCATATTTCATTAAAGAAACGATGCAGATGCATTATCTGTTATGATATTAAGTAAATACTTACGATGCTGTGCAACATTTGGATACCTCTTGGCCCCGAAACTACGCACGTTTCGACATTTGTTCAAAAGAATTTGTATCTCTTTGATTCGGTCTGATAATTTCATCCTTCAGTTGAAGCCATCCATCACTTTTTTCAACATAATTCACGCTTGCCAATTAATAACCACAATAATTTTATTAAATTTATGATAAAACTTTCTTCCCGCTCTTCTCCTTTTGAGCTAGTTATTTCCACTTGCTATGAACTCAAGGTTAAAATCCAAATGATTATAAATTAGAGTAGAAACTGGCCACAGTTTATTGCAAAATGTGAATGGTTAATACGTCACACAAGAGGAGTTAATGCTCAGTAGGGGAAACTTCCTGCACTTAAAGCAATCGCTTTAAGTAATTATACCTTGGAATCATATAATAAAAAAAATTAGGACTAAGCGTCAACTGTGTTTTAATACGACCCTGATGACAATTTAATAATGTCAAAATATATTGGGTATTTAGAGCAATTATCCAAGAGCCTCCCTTTGAAAATAAGGGGGGAATGAACCTGCCTTTTTGCGCAGGCACTGGGAAACCCTCAACACTACCTTTAACTCTTTTCCCGTGTCATCTTCTTTCAGTTAAATGAATAGACAGAAAAGAAGAAATGAAGGCAAAATGGTTTCTCATGGTGAGTTCATTTCGTATCGAAATATGCTGGATTACTGATATTTTACGAACAAATCACGTTTAGGGCAAACAGAGTCAAACCAACCTAATCCAAGTAATCTAACCTAACCTTAAACAATCTTAACTAACCTAATTTTACAGATAGGAAGCAAAATTAAGTAAAAGAAGGATGGAATTAAATTTAAAAAAAATCGATTACAAAAGCGATGCTTACTTCAATCTGGAATATGTAATAAAACTTTCTTTTTGTTAAGAAAAAGGTAATACGTACAGCCAGGGAAAAATGTATTTCGAGAGTCTAGCAAATTATTTAGTCTAACATTTAGTTTCTATTTAACTTATATTTATGGGCTAGATAGGCACCTTATAGATAAAGCCTTCCACATGCCGTTCCTCAGACATTTCACCACTGGCGGAAAAATATAATTGAAAAAAAAAAAAACTAAATGTTATACTCCCGTAATACATATTTCCCTGACTGTACCCAACTGACTTAGAGATCATTTAACAAGAATTGTGGGTCTCTACAAAATTGCTGCTTATAATTCTTTAAACTTGAATAATGTTATATACCAATAGATGACAGAAAGATGCCCTTTCATTAGAAAACACTAGCTCTAGTAAACTGTAGTATTTCGTATACATGTAACGTGGATTTTCATTATTATTTAAAAAGCAACAACAGCACACATCTGTTAATTAGATATTGAATACTTCTGTTTCAATTAGTTTTAATAACTTGGCAAATTCCGATAAAGTAAGGACAATCCGATAAAGTAAATATACCTCTGAGTATCGGCCAAATTTGACTTTGCCTAGTCCAGCTTCTGCTAGCTATTAAACCATTAATACGCTGTATACCAGCCATTTCCTTGGATATAATTAGCAGATATTTCTATACACACATAACGACAGCCAGCAATCCAAAAAATGTTACGAAAAGCAATGAGTCATTATTATTTCGTTAAATACATATTAGAGTTGTTCACCACAGGTAAATATGGCGACAGAAAGATTAATACGAATGGTGTTACTTCCTGTTATGATTATGAATGGCACACATTTTGCTGCAAAAATCATGGGAAGTATGTCGGGCGAGCGAAAGCAAGCAAAGATGGGTTAGAAAAAGCCAGGTCAAATATATATATATATATATACGCGATGTACATCTTTAACACACACCACGTGCTCGACTTGAACGCGGATGAATCTGAATAGGTCCTCGGACTATCCGATTTTCCACTGACTCGAAAACTCCGTTATATTTTACGTTTCAACAATGCCACACAGCCCACACACGTTGGAAACATTACATTTCTCCTGTAAATCTTACATTTTCTGGGGTAGATGAAGGAAAATTTACCCAAAATACAACTGTCATTAATACTTAACCACAAAGAACCGCTTTTTTTTTTTGTACAAATGCTAGTAGACTGATGCAAGTTAAATATGTGCCTATTTGCTTTTATTATCTGTTCTTCATCAACGTTTTTCTCAACCTCATTATTATTCTTGTTGTCCTGATGTTATCATCAACAGTATTGCTTGTGTTGCGGAACGCGATAGGCCCTTCAAGGTAAATGTTTCTCTCTCCATTCATCCCGATATTTGCACTTTCCTTTTGGTCAAGAGTACGAGATTTATCTTCCACTGCATTCGTCATCTTCCCCTTCACTGTTTCCTTCAATTATATACCTTCTACTCCACAATTTCTGTGAAGCTAATGTCCAAATCAGTTTCCTTTTTCTCTTCTTTATTGTCTGCACTATTGTCAGCCTCTCGCTTACTTTCTTCAGCGCTTCGCCATTACTCATCTTCGTGTATAGTTGATTCTATTCATTCTTCTCCTTGTCTACATTTCAACAGCTTCCAATTTTCTTTTGTTGAATTCAGAGAAAAGATTCTTCATCTAGTGGATACCTCGTTCACTACTTATATCTTCCTCATGCTTCACTTCTTATTCGCATACGTGTTTTGATGTATCGAGGATCCAATCTATTTTTAATTGTTTGAACTGAATTACAAAATATACATTTCTTCGTACTTTTATGTACTTTGTATATACACACGTATGACAAGAATTTGAATTTATTTATGGTCCTTAGGTAACACTTCCCTCAGGCCAGAGTAGTTAGAGAAGTGTCAGGATTGTGTTTAAAACTAGCATGCTGGCATTAACCTGAAAAAATAACCGGAAAACCTTACTCAGCATGGAGAGCCGTTAGGATCGTTCCCAGAACAGTCCGACTACTAAGCATTCCCCTCGCTACTTATGACAAGAGTAAGTAACAATAGACTTGATGGTAGAACATCTATATTAGAACAAAAAATCCGTACGGGTACAATTTGAAGGGTATGAAATAGTGCCAATTACAGTGGAAGGAGATTAGGAGAGTGGTGGAGTTAACTTTCCTAGTACAGCAGAAGAATAAAATGTTGGAATACAAAAGTCATGAATATAGTAAGAGAAGTAACGAAATACATTACAAGTTTCTACAGCCCCCGAAACTGTCAGTGGTGGTAATTGATTTCGAAAGCTTTAGTGAGGCAAAATCCCCACACTTCTCTATTACTTCCATTTCTTGAGCACAAGATCAAGGGAATTCTACATAAAGGTACCTAAACAAAAAGTGTATATTCTTTTTTATGTATAGCCAGGTTCAAAAGTTTGTACCGAGTCGTAAAATTACTTCTCCGGATAACTTTGGAACGGATACATCGATTTAGGTAGGGTTTCCTGTAACTAAAGGAGAATATGAGTTTCTGTAAAGTTACAGAAAACTGTACATAAATTGGTCTATCCATTTCAAAGTTATTCAGAGAAGGAATGTTACTACCTGGTACAAACTTTTGAGGCTGACTGTACATTGTACAAGCCTTAATAAAGATCTACTCTGTTCTCAAAACACACCTTAATAAAAGTGTACAGGACTTTGGAGGCATCCTGTTTTCTTCTCTTTCGTTTACAAGTATATCTGCCACGATTCATTTCCCAAATTCACATCTGCAGGACTGATCACGTCACGTAGAGAAACTACAAAATATGCACACATGTAATACGGCGGTGTATGTGTGTGGTTTGAAAATCACAGTGTTCATATCACACGTGCAATTACGCATAAACCACACCCGCCTAGATCTGCTATAGGTAATTATCTGAAAGTATACACTAGCTATCTTTGCCAATTAGGTCAATCTTGGTTCCTGTCAGTTATATTTCGACACCCTGACACGTCACACACACAAAAAAATAATCATATTATGTGTCTTTCTTTCTTCTTTTATTTCATCATATTAGCATTACTACTCACTAAACACATACATACACTGTCAATTTTCCAACTTGGCAACAAGCTGCAGACCAGCCAGTTGTATTATGAAGCTTTCTTTACGAAACTATTATAGTTAATTTAGCTCTCCATTGTCAGCATGGAATATGTATTTTATTATAATACGTATGTGTGTGCGCGCGCGCGCGTTTTTTGTTACTAGTAATTGAAATAGACCTCACACATTCACACTGGCGAACGAACCCAGCGGCCGCCCACCTTGACCAGGGATTCCGCCAGGATTTTTAGTTTCGGGGATGTAAAGTCAAAATTGGGAGGGTGTAAGTGGAGTTTTTCACGGTTTCTATCGATTTTTGACCGTAAAAAAAATTAAAGTTGGGGCATGCCACCAAGTATTTGGGTCTGACATCACTAACAGGGGCGTCTGGCAGAATCTTTGCAAAGATCCCTAAGGGTTTAAGTCAAAAACAGGTATATGCCGGGATAGTACCTTCAAACTAGACCCTGTCCGATACTGTTTCACTTTAACTTCGTCCACAGAAAACTCGGAAGTTACTAGCTTGAAACAAAGATCGAGATTAACCTGACGATTTCAAACAGAGACTATGAACCCCATGAGGAAAATTTGGCGGGCCTCGTCCTCATGGGGGAAATATGAAAGGTATTTTTCTAAAAGTTGTTCTGATTCAACAGTTCTTTCAAAGAAATAAAAGCCGCTTTAAATTTGAAGATGGTTTCTTCTTTAGATGAATTGCCTGTACGCCACTGGTTTCTGAGATATTTCTTTTTTGTCTGTGAGCTTCTAAAGACGGGGCCTGCAGTTTTATTAAACTGTCCTAGAAACCACCAGATGGAGCGCCTAGAAAAGAAAGGGCCAATCGAGGTAGTCGTATTGTCTAAGTCGTTACGCCAACGTCTCCAAGATTACGGTTTCGAGTCCTGCCTAAGATGTTCGTGGATTTTAACAAGCATTGCATTTTTATTATCATGACGGACCGAAGTCGAAAGTTGCTAAAATGGCCCATACAAAATAAAGTTTAACAAGGTTTACAGAAAAGAAGGGGGTAAAATTTGGCCAATTGAAGTTCATTCCCGAGACGTCATTCATTACCTAAGTGAGATTTTTCATGTGGGTTCTCCTTTCAGTCACACCAGGCAAATACTGGAATGGTATCTACAAACTAGGCCCTGATCGAGTACCTTCGAACATTCTTACTGCTACTTTGGCTTGAGTCCGAGATGCCCAAAGGTTATACGTAAATTCAAAATCAGAGATGTCATCAATTCTTCTCACATAACTTGAGACAGTAGAGCATCTAATCCAAGATTCAGGTCATGTCGAACATGGGTCCTTTCCACGGGTACCTAGAGAAGTACTTGGATAACGTCGAACCTGGAGACTACACAGCGTACCTCAGCGTAGGAATTGGGCGTGCATGGGAGATGTCCAGCAGGTGAAGGGAAGTGGGGAGAAATAAAACAACGTGAGAACAGGGAACTATCTTTTAGTTTAAGGTCATGGAGTAATTACTACTCCAGAAACTGCCTTTCAGCAGCACCTATTACGGTAATTATGAAGCTCCTACAATTTCCAAGCTCTTGTATACATGTACTAGAGTACTACATTCAAGTGTGACTATTAGCATTAATTTGTCAATAACTTGCACAATAATTAACGAAATGTAATAAACTTTGGCAAATATAATAACAATATGAAATGTACATTGATATCATAGCCAAATGAAATAAATATTGTAATTACAAACAACAAATAATAATGAAAAATCTAGGTTATTTACACTACAGCCATTAAGCGGCTACATTCTCAACATCTTGCAAGAAAACTTTCTACAATATAGTTAATTAAATAAAGAATGACCTAAGTCCTAACACAATAAATTCAATAGTCATAATAACGAGGTATGGGAAATCCGCCTCAAACTGTTTGGATTGAGTTTTAGTGTTGTGTTGTGCAAAGTAATGTCAGTCATTTACGGAGATACCGACAGACAATCAATCCGGTCAGGACGCTGGAGACTTTCTTCAGCGCTTCCATGTCTGGTGCTCTGACGATCACTTAGGATCCTATAAAACAGCGTCCTTGGTGCGCCTGGAAACCGTTGGAGGTAAAGGCGGTCGAGCGTGAGACTGTCCATCCCACCTGACTTTGTGCCCTAGGTCTAGAATAAGGATTGTGTTGCCTCCACATCCCCCATACGCCGTTCACGTCGCGTGCGCACCGCACAAGGGATACCTTTACCTTACTGACTTTATGCTATCGAGTCGTGAACCTAAGAATAGCTCGTAGTTACTAGTACTTACAAAACAGGTAAGCAAATACATAATTATTATCCAAACTATGTAGAAAAATAAATAAAAATAACAAGTGAATAAAGTTAGGCTTTGTTTCACTTCTAAATAACCTTCTTTTTCCCTTCGTCACGAGCGATACCGTACACCATTATTACAGAGACATTAACATAGGAGCTGGAGGAACCGAACAGTGAGCGGAGAAAGTATATTACCTCGGGGGGTATTCCTTCCACCGTTCATGTTTTGTTTTTCTCTATTTTTTTCCCATTCGTTTTCTTACTACCAATAATGTTTATGTGTTGTGTTGCACGAAGTGAGTGGAATGAAGGTATTTAGGGAAGGTCATGCGTCTACTATCTCTTCAGGTCTCTGTGTTGTGTTTATTTTTCCTTCCGAAACCGTTGCATCAAAATTATTACGAAATCTTGAGATAAAAGGAGGTCTTTGTCACAAAAAAAATGTCAATTATTATTTTTCACTCTTCAGACAGGTCAGATTATAGTACAGAACTGGAATTTAAACTATACACTGCAAGTAATGGCTATGTGGCAGGGTGGCTATCACTCTTTCCATTAAATCAACACAACAAACTGTGTTAGTATGCTGATTTCGGTGATTGATACAATGTGTTGTCAACACTATGAAGAGTGAGTGTCACATTACCACTATCACGGTGTTGAATCAACACTGACAACATATCCATCACCCACATCAACATCGTTTGTTGTATTGATTAACACAAAAAGGGGTGGTCACCCTGGGACACCGGAAATTATTGAATTAACACAGCCATTTTTTTTTTTTGCAGTGTGTGAGATAATTTTGTCCAATTGTGTTATTGATTTAATTTGAATGTATGGCCCACAAGACAGCTATGAAATGAGCCCGTCACGTTTCTGAGCGTTGATTCTCTCGGCACGTAGTCTTTCTCGAAGCAATGGGGGAAGACAGCGGTCACAGTCTCTGTTTAGGTGCCATACCGACATTCATCTAGTGAAACTGAGCCGTAAGAAAGAAACCATCGTTTCAAGTTTACCTTTAACTCACAACGGCAAATCATGAACTGTCAAAAGCCGCTAACACCTGTTTTTAAGACTGAGGTGAGTTGTTCAGGACATAATTGGGCAGGCATGTCATTCCTAAAGGTGGAACTATCTTTACGGGTGTCAATCGGATGCTTTTGATTATTTAAGGTCTTTTGGAATCGTAGGTTCAGGCTGGAGATGATACTGAAAGGTAGACGACCAGGGCTTATTTTGTAGATACCATGCCGGCATTTGCCTGGTGTGACTGAGAAAAAGCGCTGGAAAAACCTTCAGTCAGGATAATCGGCAGCTGATATCGATCCCAGGGCCTCCCGAATCCATAGCTCTACCACTGAGCCACGGCCGCGTGTGTTGTTTTGTTATGTAATGATCCAGGTATCAAATTATTATTGGCTAAGTGGATTTCAATTATTAATAACTTTCAAGAAAGCGGACACCAATTTTCGTTTAGACTCGTCATTATTGTTATAGGCTTTACAGCGACATGATATTCAATCTCAGGATCTCCCAGTTACAAAACAACCATACTACAGTAATAATAGTTCTTCGTGATTCAAAACTTTTCTTCATGTATTCAATGCATTGTGATTTTTAAGATACGATGGATTTCTCGGGGGAATACCTTTATCTTCAGAAAACCAAGGGTTTAACCACTATTGTCGGTACGCCTCATTTTGAATTTGTGTGGTATTTAGGCATCTATGGTTCACAACGGTATAGGGTAGGTAGGGCAAAAGACGTTGGAAGGATTTCTCCAGGCCCTAAGTTCAAGGTACCATCCCGGTATTTGCCTGGTGAAACTAAGGAAACCCCCTGGAAAATAGTCGACATGATTGGATGCTGGTATGGAACCCAGGACCTCCAGAATACGAAATCAACACTCTACCAATTAAGCTACGACCTCTCGGTGCTATCTCGTTTAACGACAAAAGATATCCAGGTGATAAAGATGCAAGTAAGTATTTGAATAAGTTAAAACATATTTTAACAGGAATTATATAAGTTTCGTTCAGGGGCGTAACTAGAATGCTGCGAGACCCCGTTTTGCTACAGGTGACTTAAAAATGGCCGAAAATGAGATAATGGCAAGCCCAGTAAATATTACAAGGGAAGTCGCCTCAAAGTTCGATTAAAAAAAAAAGTCTAAAGCGAATTTTTATGCCTGGAAGGGAATTTTCACATAGCATCAAGAGAATTTCCGTTAGAAATCTGGAAATGTTGTTCTGCACAGTTGGTATATGGCAGGGTTACCAGATCATTTTTTTACCAGTTAAAGACAGTGAAATTAAAAATGGAGAAGAACTGATCATTTTTGCTTCTAATGGAGGACAACTTAGCTAAGAAGATTGCTAGATAACCTTCCATTTAAAATCCGATAAAGAAAAACTGATAAACAGAAGAATTTCTTACTTTCACATTTCATTTTTTTTTACAGGGTCAGTAAGAAAAAAAATCAATTTTTACTGTATCTTCCCATCAAGTAATTAAATTTAATGAAAATAAAAAGTGGTTACCAAAGGATGAACCATTTGCTTGATATTTCGGTAACGAACATTTTATTAAAATTAATAATTTAGATCAGAAGGGTACGAATATCTCCAATACGGAACTTTTTAACCTGATCACTAGAGAATGGAGGACATTTCACGATATGTATAAAAGAAGAGAGGACATGATAACAAAAGAGAACATGTCCTCCAAAAGGAGGACGTCTGTCTGGTAACCCTGTATATGGTGTTTACATGCGGCAAGAATTTGCTGAAATTGTATGTGGGATATGCTGCTAGAAGCTCCTTCCTTGCAGGCGGGGGGCGGAAAATTCTAGTTACGCCACTGATTTTGTTACAACTTATAAATTCTTGCAACGTATGGTCTATATACTTGTGGCTTGGCGCTTTTTTATTCAAATTCATCACTGTGAAATGAATATAGTTATTAGTTCAGAGAAATTTAAGACAAAGCAACTTTATTAAAATGAGATAACAAAAAATTATGTTCAACTTCTCAGCGAAGCTATGCTTATATATAAATTTGTAGCTGGCACCATATTTTTAATAATTCAGCTGTTTAAACCAACTCCTTTCACTCTAATTTGAAGTTATGTTAGCAAATGGAAACAGAAACACGTTTCATACGAAACTCAGCGTTTCTATTTCATACGTAGTCAGTGACTAAAGAGATATTTATGTTGGCATTAGCTTCACGTAACAGTGACATTGTAATCGGTATATTTTGTCTAGGAATTACAGAATGTAATATAAACATTGTTTTAAAATATTTTCCATGAATGTTGCCTCAGTGTGTTGTTTCTGTTACATTTTTTTATGTTGTTAAAACGTAATTTTGCAAAGTAATTTACAGGATTTTATTTATGGTCTTTAGGCATCTAAGGTTCAGGCCGGGATAAGGGAGGGGAAAATATGTGGGAATGTGTCGCCAGGGCCTAAGTTGAAGGTACTATCCCGGCATTTCCCCAGTGTGAATGAGGAAAAACTCTGAAAAAAAAGTCAGGATGGTTGGCCGTTGGGATTGAACCCACGATCTCCCGAATGCTCAGCCAACGCTCTACGACTGAACTACGGCCGTTCGGTACAAAGTAATAAGAGATTCTGTTTGATTTTTCTGTTTATTTTTGTTTAATTTAGTTTCAAAGAGTTGTACAGACATCTATAACCTAGCATTACGTCTCTCGGTAAGTACAGATTGCTTCTGGTAACAAGGAAGATGAAAGAAGGTAGCGGCTAAGGTCTGTATGGTATGGCTCATACGGTCATTCTCCTGTAGTAGATCTGGCGAGAAAATTCAGTCAGGATAGTCAGTGTGACAAGGAATCGAACCTGGGCTATGCGCCGGGTTTTGCACAGCTGATCCGAAGTTTATGCTCTACGCCAGGGGTGTCCAACCTACACAGCAAAAAACTGGCTGGGCTGTGTTAAATCAACACAACAAGCGGTGCTCATTTCAGTGATTGATAAGAATGGATTTGTTGACAATGTCGATTCAAAACAATGGATGATGTCAAATTAGCCACCGGTGCTGAATCACCGAAATCACATAATAAATGGTGCTGATTTTACACAGAGCGACACTGAAAAGAATTGAATGAATACAGCCGTTTTAAGTAATGATCACACCGCGTTGCGATTTTGACTGGCCTCGAAACAAAGGCATAAATTAGAGCTACTATATCATACATTGGATTTTTAAAAAAATGGTCTTTGAACATTTGATACGATTATGTTTTCACTACACAAATTATTTGTATATTTGCATATCAACTTGTAAATTAAGTACTGATGTGTTCATGAATATTGATTATAAACTTGTATTTGCATATGCTCCCCCCCCCTCTTTCTCTACTTTCTTTTCTTTCTTAAGGTCGACCTACCTTCTCACTTAAATATTTGATATCACAACTATGATTTTAATAGGGTTATATGAATGTTATGAAGTGATTTGTGTAGTCTCTGTGATCTTGACAACTATGATCTAACTGAATTAAGAGGTTATTTATATGATTTGATTGTGTTATGCTGTACTGTGGAAATGTTAATAGTTGTATTTAATATTGAATTTATTTCGTAGTGGGAGCAGTCCAATGCTGCTGATATTCATGTCTTAAAAAAGAGCTGTTTTTAGATATTTCGTCGGGATCATGGTTCGGAATTCTCCACAGTAACGGTAATTTTCTTTTGTATGTCTGTGTCTTTCTACTTGCAGCTGCCGTTGTTGGAGATAACCGAGGTTGTGGGTCACCAGAAGGATCCATTCTACTTGTACTCTTGAGGTAAAGAGAGATTTTTTTTTTCAGTTCACTCCCCCGGGTAAGAGTGTGGATATTTCGGGGTCTCGGGATAATAAATCTAGTTGCAGGCCGGATTTTAACACAGAATGTACCAGCGATTGAAAGGATTAACACCTAAAAAGAAGCCCCACTCCGACATAGCGCGACTTCATAAAATAGTAACAGCGAAGGTTTAACTTAGTTTATTTTTTAAGAATTTTGGTGATAGAATATTTTCGGCGAGTCTTGAGTTTGATACAAGAGGACATGCAGTCGACACTTCACGAAGCCAAGTGTAAGTACAGACATTTTCCTATCAATGCTCTGATCGGTGTTCGTCTAATTTTAGCAACACTTTGATCCGTTTTCGATTTTTACGAATTTTGATATTTGGTATCTAGCGGTCCATTGCACACAAGATGTCAAGGATGGGAGTCATTGCTAAAATGAGCCAGTACTTTCTATAACCCACTTGCACCACAGCATTCTTGAATACAGTGAGGCCTGTGGGGGGAGTAGTACAGTGCGCATTCATTGCCGTGGCGGCAATACAATTCCATGAGCGATGACAAGAAGGTATACGGAATATTCGTTTCCAGAAGCCAGTGTGCAATCTTGGGTAAGTAAGTTATGAGGTTCGTAATTTGTCCTCAAATAAGGGCTACGTTCACGCTTCATATTATCACGTAAAAGGTGCGTAGGTTCGCTACACTGTGTCCGTTTTTAAGAGTATATTTGATCCGCCGTTTGTCAATGAATTGAAGTGTTGCATTTTTCGTTAATATTGGGATTTTAGGAATCGTTCTTTACCTCAATCAGCGTAGATCTCCGAATCAGATTCAGCAAATCCAGATCGTCGCTTGCACACATTATATATCATTTAAATATATTTGTTAATCCTATCCATTTTTTAAAAAAAATAATTGAACTCTCGATATATTCATCCTCTTTTGTCACATTGTCTTAAAGTACTATTATATATTAGCATTAAAGATTCAATTGTCTCTGAGGAGGACCGGTGGTCCAAAACCCTAATACGTTAATTATTCTCCGCTTTTGTAAGTGAAAACCTGAGTATCCGGTGGCATTCTAATCAAAAGCTCA
>JAGDQP010034786.1:0-19919 GCA_022664845.1 Lepisma saccharinum | reverse complement strand
ACCTCCACATCCCCAACGTATCGCACAGTGGGATAGCTTTACATTTTTTCATAGTTATGCAACCCGCCCAACCAGCTTGTCTATAGTTACTAGAGTGGCCCATATAAATTAAAGTTTACCAAAGTTTTTTTAATGGATGGGAATGTGATACGCGAGTGTCACGCACAGAAACTAATAAATGCGGAACAAGTGCCAGTGTTCATCCGTTTTTGGATTTGCCACCTTTCTATTCACATGCGCACTCGTGTATTTAATATTACAAGAGGGAGTATTACTTAGTTTCTTGATTTAAATTTTAATCTTTTAATGGCAATTACGAGTACACATCTAAGGCTACGGCCGAATGAGTCGGAGGGCAAAGAAAAGTGTAACAACTAAAGAAAGTGAAAATTTTTACAAGCGAATGAAAAGAAGTGACTGAGGTCTTACTTAATACGTTATATGCCTCTCCCAACCCGTCTGGTCAGCGTGGGAGCAGTAGACCAACTCCTCCCTCTTACCGCCCATAAAATTCATTTTACTTACTTACTTTTTACCAACTCCTCCCTTCGGGGAGAGGCCTCATCCACTAGTGGATTGAATATGGCTGTGATTTATTATTATTATTATTATGCCAAATCCATAAAACACTTAAGCGATCTACTGGTAAACGATGTAGATAGACTTGTGCACTTTGGGATCAGAGAAGAATGGTTCTCCGATGCTTTTCAGTTGACCACGTGCGACCTTTAATTCTTTACTACCTACCTACATACACTGTTGTGTTTAAAAGTGTTTTATTTAGTCTTACTATCAGTGGTGTAGCGAAACCAAATATTGCGGGGCGCCTCGTATTTTCTTAGGGGGGCACCTTTACAAAACCAAATATTATCAGATACTTTGTGTTAATCCAAAATAGTTTAACATTTACTTTTCAATCAAGGGTTAGAGCATTTTGTATCTGAAATCGTCTAATTGTCGCTAGACACCTTCCAATAATGATAATAATAATAATAATAATAATAATATGTGTTATATAACGTAAGAATACTTCAGAAATGAAAACGAGTATTCTTAGTTTTCTCCCAACTGTTAAATTGATGGTCGCCATTTTTTAATTACGGCGCAAACCAAAATTTGTGTTACTATATTCATACAGTTGTAGTATATAGCCTATACGGACTCGTTTAACATTCAAACCAAAAAATGCTTTTCTTTAAATTCCGCTTGATAATTTTATCCCTCTGCATAAAAAACCTAAAACGTAATCGAACTAGTCAAAATGGCATCAAAATGTTATTATCGAAATAGAATCAATATCAGTTTTCAGGGTGATTTTTCACTCATAATGAATTGAATATTAAAGTTGATTTCTTGTACACTACTACATATCAAAGTATGATATTTTGGGAATATCACGGAATATTAAGGAATATATTCTTCCATAATATTTTATGTAACCCTGGTGGAAAAATATATATAAATCTAATATCTTCACACTTTATACATTTGTCAGGAGAAACTACGGTAGAAATTTGGACTTTGATATTTGAGTTTCAAGGGGTTACAAATTTGCAATTTGTTGAAAGATGCTCGTGCATGCTTTGGTAGGAATATTGAAGATCATACTCTGATAGGAGACTAGGTAAAAATCTAATTATTCCACAATTTATACACTTATGTCAATCAGGAAGAACTACATTAGAAATTTCTACTGTGATATTTGAGTTTGAAGGGACTTAGAGATTTACTAATTGCATATCAATAATGCTCGTGCGTGCTTTATTAACTCCTATAAATAATGGTTCTGAAAATAAATATTCTTCATATCAGAAATACGATTTTACTACAAAAATGCTAATTGAATTCCTTCAGTATTAACAATTGAAGATAGCTGTATCAACACTTCACAGTTCACACACGCATACGAACAATGGTTTTAACGTTTTGCAAAATGTTTGGTTGCATAATGAACTAAAATGGACCATGCGGAACAGCCATGTTGGCAATTAAACACTGGATATATATGAAACGGTAGTTGGAAGAAGGAACTAAATAAAAAAAATCTATTTTGTGGGAAATTAACAAAAACTGTATAACATTTTTAATATTTACTGAAAGGAACCATATTTTTACAGAATATTCAGAACGGTATTCTGGTCCTTGTGTATTGCTGAGACAGTTTCTAGGTATTGTATTTTTTCCTGTAAAATTAAAAAAAGTTGGTGGATTTATTTCCTTCTTCCAACTGATGGAAAAAGTGAATGCTCAGTTGTAAGTGCTTAGACGTAGGTATGGAAAAATCGACCATATAAATGAAGAAAAACTCAATAAAATGAATGAATGGTACTTCAAATGAATGATTTTTAGAAGAAATGTATGCAGAATGAACACTAAAGCTACAAGCAAGTAAAAAATGCATATTCTTTTCCTTATACCAACTGACAGAAATTTCGCGTTAGGAATGGGCAAAACTGCTATTATTCCGTAACAGTGATAGCAATAGTTGCTATACACAAATATGATAACAATAGCAATTAAAAATAGCAGTTTAGAAGAAAACGTATCTAAATAGGATTTATTTATTCCCGGCTGAAAAAGCAATGTAAAACACCATTTTAGACCAACTTATTTACTTGTATCCTGTTATGTGTGCAGTAGAGTGATGGACTAAGGTAATTTAGCTCATACTATCACTGTTAGAAAACGATCCAATGGAATTATCTGAGCCTGAACTAACTGGTGGAGAGGGAACTATATATGAAACAATTAAATCAGGAATGTAGACGGGCCAGCTCTACTATTTCTTTGAGATAAAGAAAAACGTTCAAATCTGTGTGCACACCACGTGGAGTGAAAGGTATGACAAACAATGCAATATTTACAGTTGGTGTTGCTTAGCGGCTACACTTACGCTATAGACGATTGATTCACCAAGGCGTTGACCCCAGTCGGCAGTCAAACGAGTGACTGCAATCCCTTTCCTCAATAAATAACAAAAGACAGTATGCGTATTGAAGCTTCCTCTGATGTTCCGTGTCATTACCAGAATATGATCAATCCAACCTCTGGATCCCAGGGGGTGAACAGTCAGAGTTGTCTTTATATAAAAATGAAAGGAAACCGCACTCTTTGTTCTTCTCTTCACTTCAGCGACCCGCAGGAAGAAATGGTGGACGAAGTCAGGGTTGCAGTATAATACGGTGTGGGTAAATACCGTGCAAATGTAGGTCTTGCGGGTGGGGTCAAATTTCTGTTAATTTGTTTTGTAAATAAAAGTTATACTTTGACTAGCTACTTCTTTGCTGGATTTAAGAAACCTGCGACTACAAGTAATCCTACTGTTCAAAGCGAAAGGATTATTTTGATCCTTTGTGTTAGAAATAAATTGAAACGGCAATCCTGTAGAATGAAATTAAAATGACTAGCAACTCTAAGGGCATCACATTATTCAAACAATCACGTATGTCTGTATGGGTTATATTATATTATATTATTATAATAATTATTATTGTTATACCAGATACAAATATCAATATATTGGGGCTCGAGCCAAAACTTTTTAAAATTTATCTGACCGGGCTGAGATTGGTCCAAGAATTTTTAAAAACTTATTGGGCCGGGACGGCTTCGGGCCAAGGATTTTCAAAATTTATCGGGCCAGGCCGGGCCGGCCCGGGTCAGAAACTTCAAAAGCTTTCCGGACCCGGGCTTGGCCGGGCCTAGCTACATTCGGGATGGGTTGGGCTCAGGCAGGAAAATTCGGCCCGTGCAGGTCTCTACTACACAGAAAAACTTCTGGAGGTGATTCCTCATATCATAACAAAAAAATAATTCCTCTGACAAATTTGGGAAATGTGCATAGTTCCGAAGCTACAGGCTGCCGAAAACTTGAAAAAATGAACTTTACAGCATCATATTTCTATCAGTACGAACAGTAGAGCTGATGCGGAATGGTACTGTCAACGACCTTAAATTTACACTATCAGAAAATGCATATTTCAAAGTTTCGCAATGGGCGCGTAAGGGATTTCCCAAAGTCATTAGGAGATTCCCAGAAATTCTATGAAGTAAAGATGGTTTGAAATAAACATGAATGTGACGGTATTCCAATAAATCGTTTGCGCCAAGTCGATATCTCAAGTAGATTCCATATACCGAACAATATTATTGTAAATGAGTGGTTACATAACAAGTAGGAGTAAAAATTGTATGATTTCAAACAACATTTTATTTATTTGTTATCAAAGAGATTGAATATCATTGCCCAGTTGGATGCTATGAATGACGTATAACATCTTCACCTACACGGGATGTCGTTTAATTCATGCTCATTTCGACCTACCTCATTTTCCCAAATCCTCTACTTACTTTGGGGAATCCCTTGCATGCTCATTGCGGAATTTTGAAATATGCATTTTCAAGTGGAAAAAGATTAAAGTTTTTGACGATACTATGCCGCATCAGCTTACTGTTCGTGGTGATAAAAATATAAAACCCTAAAGTTAATTTCCCCACGCTTTCGGTAACCCGTAGCTCCAAAACAATGCACGTTTCAGAAATTTGTCTAAGGAACTTTGGTTTTATTTTGATGTGAGGAATCACTTCCAGAGGTTTGTCGGTGAAGTTCATAAACACTCCGTATATACATCATGCCAAGACACCGTTGATCTCCATCGAAAGCCCGTGGTATCCTTCCAAAACGAACTTATAGGTATAAACGTAAGAAAGAAAACCGGAACCCGGATCTAGGGGAATGTAAAAGGGTATTTACCCATATGCACAACCGGTTGGGAGCATTTGGGGTGCGCCTTTTCGATATTAATGTGTTAGATTTGGCGGGTGGCAGAGGTACAAGACAACGACTGTGCCCGCTTCAGGCGCAGCATTTCGTAGATGCAGTAGGTGTTTATCTCTATCAGTTTGCCGCAATTTGTTCTTGGATGTTTTCAATCATGTAAAATAAATAATTAAATATGTCTGGCCCAGTACAGGGATTTTGCCAGAAATTTAAGTTTGGGGAGTATGAACCCAAAATTGGGAAGCTTTAAGTAGAATTTTAGGGTTTCAATTTATTTTTTCCGTAAAAAATTTTGCTTGACAACACCCATTTTCGTGGGTTCTGGTAGAATCTCTGGACTCTAACCTCGGGGCAGTTGTCCCTCTGTCCTTACGAGTGTTTGTGGAGAGTGACAATCATGACGTGTTAGTATTCTCGCCAGCGTAAAGAATCCTTGCGTGAATAATTCCATGACAATAATATATGGACAGTTTAATATGTTGCGACAGTTTACAACAATGTTTTCATTGCCTATTAAGAAGAGAAAATACCTGACCTGATTTTTTCCAACCTGTGTCTGTGAATTGTATAAAAGTTTAAAGTGTGTATTGTTTTATTCACCTACAAGGAAGAAAAAAGTCTAATCGCAAAAAAGAGCCTTTTTCGCAAGCAGAAAGGAGAAAGGTATTGCTCTTTAAAAATAGAAACTTTAGCTGAACGAGTACCAAACCCGGGAATCACAAGTCCAATGACTTACCCCTTTTTTTATTATTTCTTTATTAAATCTGAATTAGAGTACAGAATCAAAGTAAACAGAAAAGAATTGATTACAGAAAATATTAAATTAAATTTAAGGTATAAAATAAACTAAACAATCGGAATTCAAAATATAGCGGGAATATTATTTTCTTAAAAGGAAAAAACTTATAAAATTAACGAGTAACGAACTCGGGACCACTGAATTTGTAGTCCAACGCTTTACCTATTATGCCACGAACCCAAGTAGCGATAAGCGCTTTCCGAGAGCTGTTTATATCAGTTCCGATAACACTTAACAGACGCCACTAATTATGTAGTGTTCACACGTCATGATCGTCCTCTCCGCATACAATTCTCTGCCCTTTTGTTCCGTTCTTCCAGCAGTTCTGTTTGTTTAGAAAAAGGAAACAGTGAGTTTTACCTTTAGCAAACTTCGGAGAAAAGCAACAGTTAAGCCAATAGCAACTTTTAATCGGTGGTAGCAGTGATAGAAGTTTAGCCGAAGTAGCAGTGAAAAACTAGCTGCTACGCTATTTTTGCCCATCTCTATTTCACACCTGTTTTTCTAGGATTTTCCAATGGTTTTTTGCATTCTTTTGACAGTGTATTTATGCGCGATCCCTTCCAGATATCAATTACGGCATAAAGTAGATTTTCAAATTTTTAGATTTCTTCCAACTGCCGATTCATATAAAATAAGCTATCTTACGATGATACTTAAGGATGTACTGTAGGTATTCATATTATTCTCGGACACTCTGGTGCCGGCCGCGTAGCCGTGCGGTATATGGCGGCCGGCCAACGACACGAAAGTCCCGAGTTGGAGTCCCTGAAGGGGCATGGGTGTAGATTGTAATGTGTATAGTGTGAATCGTGACGGGCCGAAGTTACTAGACTGGCCCATATAAAAAGAATGTTTACGAAGTTTTTGGACACTGGTGGTAATATAACATTTACCAAGCGTACATGAGCATTATTCATCCAAAGTTGAACATCAAGGTTGAAATTCTAACTTTAATATATCTTGACATAAGGGCATAACGTAAAAAAATTAATGGATTTATATATAGTCTCCCACCAGAGTTAAAAATCTCCATTATTCTTACCAGACGAGCATTATTCACCCTGAATATGCACCAAATTTGAAGCTTGCTAAAATTAAAATATCAGAGTCAAAAATTTCCTGACATAAATGTTTACCGGTAACGTGTGAAAAAAAAATCGTTTTTTATATTGCATGCCACCAGAATGAGTACTCAATAATCACAAAATAAGTTTTTTTATATTTTCAAAAATTCATTAAAAAAACAAAGGAAGCATACATGCACCTTCAACATACATTAATATGTTGTTAATAGTGCAGAAAAATCAAATTTGATATTCACGTATTCAGAGCGAAAAGCATCCTGAAAACTGGAACTGTTTCTCGTATAACCATCACATTTTGATACCATTTTAACGAGTTCGTTTACGTTTAAGATTTTTTATGCATAGGACTAAAATTATAAAGCTGATTTTAAAGGAAAGAATGGTATCTGTTGGAATGTCCTGCTAAACGAGTCCGCATATACTAGATTTTCAGTAAAAATCTGATAACACAAATGTTGGTATGCGCCGCGATACAAAAATGGCCGGTATTAATAAAATTAATATATTGGTATAAAAATAAAATAATAATAGTTTTTAACTCTGCTTGTGTATGGAATATGAATATTGTAAAAAATATACTTCTTTGAAAGGGTTGAGCACCCAAGCTGGACGATTTCACATGGACTGATCCCCATGTATCGTGTGGTAAGACCCTGAAACTCTTTATCAACTGTATAATCACAATTATGATTGGGAGGGCACACACACTATTTGGGGGCAGGGTTCCCTTGTGCCCCCCGTGGCTACACCTCTTAATAATACACAAAAAGTTTCTAACAATAACTACAACATGTAGCTGTAGTAATGGTAATGTAGTAATGGTCTCATATACTCTGAAAAACAATAATACCACTTTATGTGTGAAAATAACCTCCCTCGCGCATCCTTGGAAAGGCAATTATGAAAGAATTATATCGGATAAAGCATTAAAATATTTTAAAAATAAAAAATTAATTTCCCGTACTTAAACACACTTCTGATGAAATGAAAAAAAAATATACAATTTTGATTGATTCGAGCCACAGGAACAAGATACGATCATTGGGTATCAGTCATTCATGTCCAGACCTAGTCAATCTGGTCAAGTTTAGGAACAGGTAGCCGGTTAACTATGTTCGGGTCATCGGGTTACCAAAAGTGACCCGGTTTCAGCTCAGGATAAGAACGAACTTGACTACGATCCCTCAGTACTACTGTCCTGTCCTATTCATACTCGATTACTATCTGTACAGCATTGCGGCATTGCCATTAATCCAGACCGCTGTGGAAAATAATTGAGGATCCCTTGTTTAAACTCTCTAACTCCATAAGTTTGCAGTGGCGTGGCGAAACAGTGCAGTGCAATAAATTTCACTCCCTAAGCAATACGCTGCCCAGATTTATAGCGATAATGTTTTGTGATTTGAGAATGAAACTAGATTTTTATTAAATTATTAACATACTAAACGAGCTGGTATGCATCTAAGGACGGGACCTACTGTTTAACGTGGGCTCCGAACCACTTGTGTCCCCAGCGGGAATCTAACCCGGGGTCCCTTTATTACAAGGCAGCGAACGTTACCACTCACCCACAGGGGACACTAATGTAACTTGATTAGCAGAAATTAAATTCTAATTTCCAACTATCTGTGACATAAAAATACATGTAAATAGTGAAACCCTAAGTCTGCTTATCAATCAATTTTAGACAGTACAAGTGGATGGGTACTCTAAGTTACAAAAAAAAAAAAAAAAAAATACTACTTGCAATCGAATTTTGTACTGTAACCAAAGAATTGTTGCAGTGGCATCTTTATATTTAATTAGCATTTTGGCAATTTTCGCAGTTTAAAACAATCACAGTAGATCGTGCAAGTTGACTAATCGATATGTTGAACAATGATAGTGGGTGAAAATATTTTGAGTACACTCGTGAAATTATACATACATGTAGAATTGTGAGAAAACTACATTTTCTTTCTCTCACAATATTTATACCTAATTATGAACCTTAAGATTGATTTTTTTATAATCAGTTTCAAACAATCAATTTCTCGAACATTTTCAAAAACTCGGTCAAAGGACTTTTTGCGCACACAGTACAGTACACAACAAATTACAGAAAATTGGAGTGGGAAATTATTTGGTGCCTACAAGCAACAGAATTGTTAATTCGTCACTGTCGGAGCACATCATGTTTCAACAATTTTTTTGGTTACCGTCACATACGTATGCTTTGTTAGCATTATATTCTTCTACGACAATCATGGTAATTTGTACTTCATAGTCGAAAATATAAAATGCAATTGAATTGGCTACTTAACCACAGTCTTACATTTTGGCTTTGAGAATTTTCCGAAATTATCCTGTGCCCTAACCCTATTTTTTTTTTCTTGTTAACTTATATGTAGGCGTGACATAAAAAGTAAAGATTTAATTCCTTTGGCTTACTGCTTGATATTTATGAATAATAAAATAATCGGTTTAGAAGCAATAATTTACGTAATAGCATATCATACTTTCACGTGACTGTGAAAGTTAGTTAATTTTTCAAACTAATTAAAATTTTCAAATCTACAAAAAACAACCTGAAAACGTTATGTAAAGAATAGAAAGCACTCACTGACTACCTTCAATTATTACCAAATCGAAATACATTCTTTTCCGACCTAATATGACACAATAACAACACGTTTACAGATTATTTTAGTTTAACTGTTTTCCACAAATAGGACATAAACAATTGTTGTGCACATAAAAAAATAGCAGTGTTTATTCAACATTTTTCTGTGTCCCAGGGCGACAGGCTACCACTTTTTTGTGTTAAAGTAACGAAATTTGCGGAGTTGAATTCGGTACTGGGAGGGGAAAAATTAAGGCGACGAGATTTGAACATTGAGTTGCTCAGTTCGAAGTCCAGCGTGTTACCGCCTGCACCAAATTTCCAGACAGAAAAAACAATATATTAAAACATTATAGACGATCAATAATACACGCTGAACCCCAAACTGAATGGTACACACATAGCTTATGCCACGCTTTAATCATTTTTCCTCTTGCAAATAAATAAGGGGTAAAAAATACCATTCATTGGGAATATGTTACATTTCTATGAAAGGAAGCGATCTAGATGGCGATAGTCAAACACTATACCAGCATTGCGGCTTTGTTATCATAAAAGAAACTGTCTAATGCTTGTAAATTGCTTTGTTATAAAATTTGGTAAAAATCTCGAGACAGTCTTAACATTTTTTCCCTCTCAGTACATAAATAAACAACTGTACTGCGTGGCTTTAACACAAAAAAGTGGTGGGTTGTTGCCCTGGCACCCTGAAAATTCTTTAATCAACACCGTAATTTTCTACTGTGTACTATTGGAAATTGGAAATATATAATAATTATAGCATTAATAACTATGTCAACAACTATGACCACCACAACCACCACTACTGCTGTGACTACTAATTATTATTAGTAGTAATAATAGTATTAGTAGTAGTTTTTTTATCGTTAAAGGGAAATTCAGTAATTAATTGGAAAACTAGGTTGTAAGGAATGTGGTAACGACATCCTCTGCATTGTGATCCTGCAATATAATGTAACTATAAACATGGACTGCCGTAACAACTCAGAGTTAGTTTATATTGCCATGTATGATGCACATATGGAATTCGTGTCCTGCTCTCTGGAAATAAGGACGCGTAGTTAATATTTTCATAGCAGGAAATATTATCTGTTAATGAATTAGTACGTATGGAATATTACACCTGCAGGGTCGCAATATATGGCAGAGCATCTTCTCATCACCTTCATTTTTGCCGTCTCATCTCGTTTTCCAATTACTTGAAAGAGACCATGACAGTATTATTTTACCTTCTTCTTATTCTTATTCTTCTTCTTCTTATTATTATTATAGTGAATACTACTACTAATAATAATAACAGTAGTAGTAGTGGTAGTAGTAGTAGCATTTCTTGAAAGCACTAAGTATCGATTAAAACGGATGAATATTAGAGGTGCATCACATAGCAAATATTTTCTTCGGATTACCATTACGTACCTTCGTACTCCGAGAATAAAACACTAAAAAAAGGAGTTAACTTCTTGTAGACCTTCTCTACACGTATTTTGATTATACTTTCTATAGATTTTTAGAATTCGTTTTATATTACATTACATTTAGAAGAGGCTCTAATTTCATAAAATAGAAGTGAGTGAGTTATTTGTTATTAACATCCAAAATTAACTGCTAAGCTTAAGGCACATATATTTATTTGAAGTTTGCTCCGAAGCACTCCCTTCAATGTACCCTTGTGAGATTTGAACTCGTGACCACGCGCAACTAAAATAGAAGTAAAAGTAGTCGTGGGAAGTCACATCGTCTCTTTGATAGCACTTTTCCCTTTATCAACTGCGCCATGAAACCGCATAACAATCATTACTTATTTTCTCTATAAATCAAGAAGTTCATACATGCTTTCATCAAACACGTAATGAATGAAATGTGTACAAGAATGGTATATAAAGTAATGGTAAAAATGTCTTAAAAAGCGTACTTAGTATGTCTCAAAAAGTCGAAATAAATTGCACATACTTAGCGGGTTTCTATATACTTTATGCGCAAGAATAGTACGAAATGACATTATTTATTAAAGTGTAGAAAGTAATTAATAAATGGAGAAATAACATTGCCTCGAAGCCCCATTCCGCAAATATCCACCCGTTTTAATTATAGAATTAGTACTTTATGAAGAAAGTGCTAGTTTATTGATTATTACAAATTAAAGGTGTGATAATATTAGTAATAATAACAAACGAACCTTTCAAAAATCCAGAGCCCATCAAAAGTTTCACAATCCGAAGTCCACAATCCATAAGTGCGCGAAGTTCACAATCCACAATCCAAAGTTTCATACTGTCCACTGCAAATCTTCCTTAAGGTAAAGAAAGCTGGGATACCACTCAACTGCTTTTCCAATCAGAATAACAACAAAAATGGTAGCAAATATTATTTTCTCCGACTTTTATTCATGTGCCCTGCCCCAAAATGAACGAAAATAGTTTAAAGAAACAAAGAATTTCCGCCTTCTTAGTCGGCTCTGCTGGTCATAAAATTCTATTGTTGTAAACCTGCGCTGCACTCATCTGCAAATTCAAACCCAGATGTAGTTCATTTGTCCCATGAGATTTCGTGCGTGCCAGTACAATAGGATATAGGTTTCAAGTCTATCTAGTAGTCATTCTTTCAAAACAGAAAACAACATGTCGTCAGACAGAAAGAAGAATATTATCCGCAGCTACCATATTATAATAGTAGCATAGTTCGAATCTGTACTGAGAATGCTGGTTTGAGTCTGACTGCAGGTCATAATATGTAATGTATTTCATGATTTCTCTTGGTTCCCTTCAAGGAGCAACAGCTTTTTCTCAGAGAGTGCCACACTCAAATGTATGTTACGGAACGGCCGTAGCTCAGTTCGTAGTGTTGACAACACATATGCAATTATGTCTAACGCCGAACGGCGGCGCATCTTGACTGATGTTTCCCATGGTTTCCCTGGGTCGCAGTAGGCGAATGCTAGGATGGTAATTTGGATAATGCAACGGCGGATTCTACCAGAAATACATCTCTTTGTTGTTGTTGTCTCCAATGTAAACTGGACTCATGGTTGTATTTGCAGTTGGTTAAATTAATAATGATATACAATGTAAATTCAATTTCGTATGGGGTCTTGACTTTGGCCATAAACAAATTTAATTGGTACATTTGAGGCACATTAAACACTTTAGATGCACAGGATGTTGGTCTTTGATATAGTATATTACATTAGAAAATGGAGCGTCGGGAATCGTTCACGGCTGCGGGAATGCGCCCAGTTTTATGTATATTTTTAGCATAATGTTCAATGCTGCAAGGAAGAAGCAGAAATTCCTTTAGGCATTGTTAATTACTAATTGTAGCATCAGCTTTAAGTTTTTATAGTAATGTAAAAGAATAATGTTAGAAGAAACTTAAGTATATTCTAAACCCTAAACAATAAAGGACATGTTTGTCAGTCATGAAGCTTTTTATTTTCATGGAGGTGAATTGTTGTGTGTCCAGCTAGTTCAATAAAAGGTCCCTTCATTGAAGTAGCGAAAAAAAAATCGCAGTCGGGAGCTTCAAGTATGTCTAAGTGTATGACACATCTCTTTACAATACATCTACATTTAAATTGTTTTAGTCCACTTAATTTTTCTCATATGGAAATGCAGGAAAAATGTCGTCTTTCCTAGTGGCATATATTGTCCAGATCATCTTAAGAGAACCCTGATCCATAGGCAGGCTTCCCTAGCACTTGCGGTTAATCAAACCAAACATTGATACCCACCCAGGGGTGTAATATAGGGTATTCGCGATTAGACGGCGTATACTCGCCTCAATTTATAAAGCATCTCCGCATACCGACCTAAAATTCATTTTTTAAAAATCGCAAGTGTATTGGATACTAAACGAAGCGTTTACCCAACTAACAATTTAGCATAAGATCCCTGCACCCAACGCCAGAAATTCCGCCAAAAATTTTCCTCGGCATTGCCACTTTCTCAAAGCAGAAGGCAAAATAAGCATGAATCCCTTCCTCCAACTTGAATGCCAATGTACTTGAGCGACCCCAGAGAGTAAGAAAGATATACAGAAAGGGTGGGCGAATCCAAGAATGTTAAAGAAAGAAGTAGCAACAGCTTGGCAATGAACCACAAAAAACTGCAGGAGATTCCCTCTAGATGTTTGTGGTTTAGACGTCAGCACGGGATGAAAGAAGGTGAAGTTTTGTATTGTATCCAAAACGAGAATGCTTCGTAGAAAACTACTCTTTGCCATTGATTTTTTAAATGAAAACACCTGAGTGAAAATTTATGCTCTTCTGAATAGTGTCTTCTGCAGAAGTCTCGGGCTATTTCAAGGATTTATTTATTTATTATTATTATTATTATTATTATTACCACCATTTACATTTTTCAATCTGTTTTTTAGTCAACCTGGACATCTGAAGTTAAAACTTGCTACCAATGTAGCTAAGATAAATTGTATTTGTTTTCATTAGTTATATTTAACCACAACATGTTATATTTAAGATTTAAAAAATTTCCTCCATACAATTAGCCAATAAGAAAGTTGGTTCCGAGAACATAACTATCCATTTACATTTTCTATATCTACCAAAAAAAAAAAAAAATGTAAAAAAAGTTAAGATTATTCGAGATTTAACCTTCAACGAAAGGTATACTTGTACACTCAATCAACGTAGTAAAAAAGGTGTTAACATGGAACGTCTACATGACCAAAGTCATCAGAACATTTGATGACGTCTCGTACATACCGTACTAGGTGAATTTTAATTGAATTTATCTTTAAGGCTTTTAGGCATCTCAGGTTTTGGCAGACACACGATAAGAAACTGTTGGATAAGAAATGAGAGTAACACCGAAACAACTCTGGGTCTATGCCAACTCCAACCAACACACGCAGTAGCGTAACGAAATGGGTGCGGGCCCGCCCGCAAAACTTTTATCCGGGCCCCCTTTATAAAAGTGTATAGCAAACACAAGTAGTGTTAGTACCTTAAATAATAAAAATATCCTTTAACACATTCATATTCATCAATCTATGATTACTACATAAGATATCAATGTTACTAACAGATTATAGTTACTGCCTATTTGGCTGTTAATAACAGGCCCCGCTTCCTTTTTACACATACGCACATGGCAATAAATTGTTCTTTATACACAGATTCTAGAGGCCTATATCGCGAAGAGCCGATTACAGAAAAATATCTTCTGTCTGCAATGGAACAGCATTAAATGTAATTTCCTTATTTATACTCCTCTTTCTGTTATTATTATTATTAATCTTAATTTACACGATAAATAATAATTAATTATTCACTCATGCTTAGTTACACTGCTACTGACGATAAATTAAAATTGAGGCTTAATACAAAATTATATGTGCCCCAAGTAATTGACTCGCCCGGGGCTTCGGTTATTAACAACAACTTAGAGGCGTGATCATGTCTAAAATGCTTAAAAATCGAATTAGAATATTTTTGTAATTTTCGGTCGTAGCGCCACCTTGCACCGGATATACACTCTAGGTCGTAAGGTGTCTATATATCAAATATGAAGTCAATCCGACAACTCCATCGATATAACGGAATCTTTCGCATAACGAGTGGCAGCATATAATCCTTCTTTGGCATCTTCCAGAAGAACAAAACAAAAGTTGATTTCCGTAGTAGCCTAAATTGTTAAAAATCACAGTGACGTTGAAAGGGCAATGTCGTTAACTACATCCCTTGCTAAGAAATGGGAGATTAAATTAACATTACAAAACTGGACTCCGGATCAATCAAGTTTTTAGTTTGTGCCTTTTGCATGCAATATTTCTCCTTAAATTAGAAACTGAAATTGTATTAAATAATATAAATCTAGAAAATCGGACGCGGGCCCTCTTTTACCGCCCGCATCGCGAGCCTTGCGGACCCGAACGTTACGCCGCTGAACACACGTATTTCTTTCGTAGTAAACAAAAACGGTTCATTAACGTAATATACATTCTCAATTCATGCTTATTCATATACGTAGCTGCAAATTTAAACAGCACGAAAATCGAATAATGTCTACGGTAAAAAATACGACTGTAATTCAATAACAAACAAGCAGCTGTAGTGTCAACATGGTATAGCGCACGGAATTCCCAATATAGTACTTTTTTGTACATATTTCCCTGTACAAATTAATATACTGCACTTGTCACATCGCTCTACTACGTTGATCTAATTATTTATTTACTGCTGTGAAGAATTCAGTTTAGTATTCGTTCAAAAACACGGCACAATTTCCACCTCGATGATCAGAACTTTTTATATTATTTTTCTTAGTTCACAGTGGTTCGTGGTGTTCTCAATTTCTTCAACCTTAATTTAGATTTCCCGACCTCATACAATGATGGAAATTTGCACAGTGACGTAAGTCTTGTGACAATACAATATTTTATTGTTAGTTTCAAAAAATTTATATCTATTTATATATAATTAAAAGCATATTTTAATATTTTTTTACTATTACCCATAAATACTAGCCTGCAATGAAGTGGCGTTCGGCTGGTTGCAGAACACTTTAGGATTTGCGTAAAAAAACCTTTTTAAAGATATACTTTTCTTAAACCATTAGCAATAAAAAGTAAAAAATACTTTGGTTTATGCATGACTAAAGAGAGAAGCATGGGTGAACTCTCATATAGAGTCAGTATAAATTCTTCAGTTAGTGCGCCCATACTTTTCGTTTTAGTGATCAATAAAGAAAATGATTTGTTACTATTTAGTACTAATTGTTAAGAGAAGTGTGTCTTTAAAACGTATTTTTATGACTTTTTCCTTAATTTTTATCGGTGCATTATATCACTACGTTGTATAAAGTTTCAAGTGTGTCATAACTTGTTTTTTCGTACGATCTATCAACTTACTGAGAAGAATTAAATTTCTTTCATTATCCTTAATATTTTGAACATGAGGTAGAGATAAAATAGTGCTTCCTATTGTTATAAATAGTACATTTAAAACTAGAGGTTTGTAGCGTTTCAGATGGGTACCTTATTTTTGTCAGAGAAAATAGATAACAGTAATTTTATAGTAACATTTGGAAAAGGATGTTGCTATTTTGGGCATGATTTTTGATATATCAAATGAACATGGGTATACGATAAGAGCTGTGCTACATTTAGTTCTAGTTCCTAATATAATCTGTGGTAACTTGGGTGCTTAGCCAGCACTTGTGTTCTATTATATACTAAATAATAAAGATAGCAGATAATTATTAGGAATATCTTCTCTCAAGCGAGAGAAAATATCCATAGTTTTATAAAGGGAGACATGTCTAATACACATAGGTAAGACCTGGAATTCAGAACTTCTTATTTTAAATCAAGATGTATGTTATCTATTAATAAATAAAAGTAATTCGGGTGGAAATATAGCATCCATTAAATATTTTATTGTTCAAATACGTTTGTGGTACTATTGGATGGCATCCTCACCCAACCGAACAATTTCCACTCCATATTCCTATAGTGTAAGATTTTATTTTCTCCCTTCAAGATTTTATTTTTCATCAAGATAAACTTTAAAGCAAGATATGTGAAAACTTATATCTTTCACTTAGAATGATTTGAAATCATTTTCAGCCTTTAGGTATCGATAGCTCACTCTGGGATAGGGTAAGGGAAACGATGCTGAAATAAATAGAGTAGGGTCTAGGTTGAAGGTACCATCCCGACATTTGCTTGGTCAGACTAAAGACAAAAACTAAAAATACCTAGGTCAGTATGGTTAGTTGGTAGTATAGAACCCAAGACCTCTCTCGAGTGTGGAAACAACGATTTCCTAACTAAACCATGGCACTCGGTACTTGCAATGCTGTTTAGTATATTATTGAGAAAAAAAATGTTTAATTCCTCGGGAAGGGCGTAAGCCATAGTGCTGCTGCCCATACAATTCAATCTAAATGTTTAACTCCGTGAAGAACCCTACCAAACAGAGAAGTAAACACATTATGTAAAGGAAGCTCCCACATTAAATTAGTTTTTAAAAATGTTCCAGATTTTAGGTAATAAAAACATTACGATACAGTGATTTGAAAGGTAAATATGTTTTTTAAATTTATAAAGCTATGGGATATCCAGCTATGAGATATGCCCGTTATATGTCAAAGGGATGGTATCCTTCGGGAAGCACTCTTCCGAGTACAGGGAGGGTAAAGTTAGCGGTCATGGCCTTTTGTGTAGCTATTATATTAAGATTAGACGGGTGAAACAGAGAAAATCTTTGGAGAACCTCGATCAGTGTGGCCGACAGCAGGATTCGAAGCTGCATGACTCTCCTGTGCCTATCCAAGGTCTCAGAAAATATAAGTTAAATATACATTAAAAGTAGTGCACGTCTCTGATGCTCCTGTGATCCACAAAGGGTACCGCTACTTTATTCCAAAAAGAATTAGAAAAGAATCATTATATCGAACGTCCAATAACCAGTTAGTTTTGCTTCTGTGTGTCAAGATCTATCATTCTGTTATTAATAATAAAAAGCGAAGCAGATGAATTCATGGTGTATAAAATATTTAAACAATGTTCCAAAAGTGGAAACTAACAGTTATATTTTTGCCTTTTAAATATGACTGTACCTGCATTCATTCCGCATTCCCTACTGATGAAGGTGTTTTTTTTTTCTTTGTTTTTCTTTAACTACCGAAATTTTGAAAAAGCTTTTACTTTAATAGTTCAAAGAAATCGCTAGCGTTGGAATTAAAAGTTTCCAAGTTTTATGTTGACAAATTAAGTATATTTTGGACATGAATCAGTTTTTCATTTTGGGATTAAGTGAGGAAAATAGTTCCAATATTCCTTCAATATGAATGTAACCAGCCTAATATAAGAAACTTTTATCAAACTCTATCACTGAGAAATTTCTCGTTCCATTATTAGCTGAGAAAAGTACCTAAGATTCAGGTACTAGATACACCAAAAAGTACCTAGTTATAGGTATAGGTACTGCAACTGGAATGTACATAGGTACATACCTTAGGTACGTAAACTTTATTTTTATATGTGCCAGTCTAGTAACTTTGGACTTCGGTCCGTCACGATTCCACCTTTAGCTGTTAAAATACACACCCATGCCCCTGCCGAGACTCGAACCCAGGACCTTCGAGCCGATGGCCTACCGCCGTAGACCGCTCGGCCACCCGGCCAGACTTTAGGTACGTGTTTGTACCCGGTACTGTACTATGTTTTGTACATAGGTACTGACGAATATACCTAGGTGCTATACAACACTGGAACTGGACAGTTAATATCTAAACTATGCTTCCGTGTTACCTTGCGAATACCAAGAAATAATAATCTGCTTCATTTTCCCACGCCTATGTTATGTATACTGCAGTGTTCCGTATTGTATAGACTGGAAATTTTGTACAATAATCTTATTGATTCAAATATTGATATTTTAGGAACTGAAAACGCTTTCCGTCTAACATTAAATAACAATATGTTAGTTAATCCTCTTGTGTATTATAATCAATATATTATTGATATTACTTAGTGTGTTGTGTCGTTTTAAAATTTAATTTAATTTTATTTACTTTATAGTAATATTATCAGTGTTTAAAGTGGTCAGGAACGGACCGGAACAGCATTGCGGTAAGAAATATAGAACCATTTCGGTGTTCCTGTAAGAATTTCTTTTTATCTGAAACTAAATTCAGCGTTGTGTAAAACAATAAAAATAATAACGTAACTATTCAGGTTTCCGAAAAACAAACGTTTAGAAATCCTAGAGAAAATTACAATTTTGGTCAATAATAATACCGTTCCGGTAAGAGTTTTTATCCACTTTGAACAGTGATTGTTGTTTAATTCGTGTGTAAAATGTCAGCTCCGCCTGTATCAGAAATTGAATAAATAAATTAATATTATTAAAGTAATGACGTAAACTGAATAATGTCGTACTCAGCAAAAATGCTTTCTCTAAACGTATTTACGAAAGAAACAGGAAAACATCTGGGTTTTTATTATTTGTTATAAATGCCTCTTATCAGCTATATATTTATTTAAATTATCTGTTCTTCTGTTCACGGTATAACCTAACTGCATCCATGCATGGACTTATGGTATATTCACCTGGAGGAATGATATCTCTCTCACTACAGATAAAAAACGTTCCTAGACATGATGCTGAAATTCGAATATGAATCTTCTCATTATACTATCATATTGTAAAGGCAACTATTTAGTTTCAGCAAAAGTTTAATAACAGAGTACGTAATTTGTAATTCTCACTGACGTTATCTACTAGACAAACTCTAATGTTTCAAATGCTACGCGGATGGCAATATTGAAATTGCTAGAAACTAAAATCTATTCTCGCTACTGGTTTGCTTTCACAAATATAAAAGAAACCGACAAAACCCTCAGGGAAAATAGGTTTTCTCATCATGCTGGGTTAATGTATGCACCCTGCAGAGCGGGTAGCTTTGAAGCAAGTGTGAGTGCCTGACATCCTGGAATCCCAATAGAGAGAAAGAAGTCAGGAGGATAAGATGAAGTACCGTGAGAATACTGGTTTATACGATCGTGTATATGTGAAACAGATGCTTAGTAATCAGTAGTCTTCCGATTTTTTCGACTACAAGCGTTATCATTTGTTTTCGTGCTGTTTCTTTTAGAACCATGACAGTA
>JAGDQP010034785.1:0-19921 GCA_022664845.1 Lepisma saccharinum | reverse complement strand
TGCGGCGTCCATCCAGCGTCGTGAGGCCAATTGGGGAGCTACCTGATATAGAGGTAGCGATCACAGTTGAGGGCTTCGGCTCTCCCTCCCAATACGTCTGGTCAGCGTCGGAGCAGTAGACCACCTCCTCCCTCCGGGAGAGGCCTCATCCAGTAGTGGATTGAATATGGCTGTGTATTATTATTATTATTATTATATATAGGTATATTTTAAAACGCTAGCGGCCATAATTTTGAAGATATTTGAACCAAATTTTTGTATGTTGTTACTAGGCTTAATAGCTCGGTTAAGTTCGTTAATGAGCAAAATCGGTCGCCATCTTGGATCCAAAATGGCCGCCGAACCCATTGTTGTATAGAATACACAGCCTAAACGGCTGCAGCTAGAAGTATCAAATTTGGTAACACTATACATTATTATTTGTATGTTACTAAAATATTACATGATGTATCCAAAGACGCCATCTTGGATCCAAAATGGCGGACCTAAAAACATTTTCCACGCCGTTTGAGCTAGAGATACGAAATTTGGCATAAAGTTGCATTATGACGAGTAGTTTAGGGAAATATTACATTTGGGAAAGGTCGCCATCTTGGATCCAAAATGACCGCCCAAAGTCCCATTTTGCAGACCGTTAGAGCTGGATAAATGAAATTTTACTTGAAATTGTACCATCACAAGTAGGTCACGACATTATAAGAAAACTTTCAAAAAGTCGTCAACTTGAATCCAAAATGGCCGCCCCAAAAACCCAATTTCCAAATCATTGAAGGTAGAGAAACGAAATTTTCTTTGAAGGTGTATGACCAAGAGTAGGTTACAATAAATGGGGCAAACCATCCTTTTGGGGGCGCAGCCCCCCGTGGGAGGGTACAGATGGATACCATGGTGCTATATTGCTGCAGTGAGATTTTGGTTAAGATAAAGAAGGCGCATCCTCTCAAAAGCACTGAAATTGGGGAGCGAACCCCCTACGGGGGTCTGGGGGCAGCGCTCCAACCGAAACAAAGCGAGTATATATATATATATGTCTTGTGAGGTATCGTTGAACATCTCTTGATGAATAATCTACAAAACAATAAATAGTTTCTCGATAGCTCTCATATAAGGCGAGATTTGAATTTTTAAAAATAAAAAAAACTTCGAGAACTACCTCAGCCTGTAGGCCTACCGAAAGGGATTTTTTTACTTTTATGTTGTATCTGTGCAAATGTTATATATTAAAATATGCTTCTGACATGTAAAGTGAATGTTATTGTTATATAGCTTTTTGTTTTTTCATTTGTATTTTTCTTTTTGTAAAGTTTATTTAAAATCTACTAATTTACCTAGAGTAAATGTGTTCACATAAAGAACAGAAACAATATGAAAATAAGAATAAATAAACGGTTACATTACAATTACCGAATCAAAATAATAATTCCCCGTCTACAATGCAACCGTTTGTTTATTCTTATTCTCATACTGTTTCTGTTCTTCATGTGAACGCACAATAATTATTGTTCCAGATAATTTCTCAGATTTAAATAAAAATGCAAACATGAAAATATTAAAAGCTATAAAGAAATATCATTTATATTACCTGTCGAAAGCATATTGTAGAATATAACAATTGCACATGTGCTACGAAAAGAGTGAAAAAGTAATTCACGTCGCGACAGAACTCAAACCGTGGACGTCTCACACTGTAAGCTAACGCTCAGATGGGGATTAAAATAGTAAAAACGGCGGAAGTCGTCATCATAAGACCGGTCTCTTGGGTTCTTATGTAACACTTGCAATGTAAAATTCAACGGCGAAAACAGCAATTGCAAGTTCCTAGCGTGATGCAGTAATAGTGCTTACGAAATAAAAAAACGCGTTCGAATCCCGGCAGTTAAGATTTATTCTTTCAAAATATATTTTTATATGTTCATTGTTCATTAATAATTGCTTGAGATGCTATTGAAAGCTGGGCTGTATATAAATAAACCACGGCTGGATGCACACCGAGAGAAGCGAGGCGTGGAAGGGTACACGGTGCGTCAGAAGTGAGTTGGGCAGTGTCAGCCGAAGGGTGCGCAGCCCCCGGTTAGCGGTGGGCATACGTGAAAGTGCTGTTAACATTCCATTCTAGATGTAAACTTTCTATTTGGTAGAAAAGTCTTTACAAATAAAATTATTTTTTCTTATCCAGAATACCTGTGCTAAACTGATGACGACTTCCGCCATTTTTACTACCTTAATCTTCGTGTCTAACGCTCTATATCTTGCTCCATCAGTGCTACTTGAACGACTATTTACAGTAATGCTTTTACTTTCTCTAGGTCAGATTTCGCTCATTAACTATCATTTTCTCCTTTCCTACTGAACGGCAGGTTCTACAAAATATATTGTAGGATTTTTGTTAGATACCTTTCTAATCGATATACAAAGTTTGGTTACAATGGTTTGGTTTGTTTTTTTGGCATCTGGATGTTTGGGTGTGAGTATTCTAAGAACATTTTGCAGAGAGTAGTCTTGTTTAGAATTAGCCGAGGAATAACATAGTATTCTCAGTGAGTGCGAATTTCCACTCAACTTGTACTGAGATTGAGGGTATGGATATCTGAGATAATTTTACAATAAAAGTTCAATAGAAGTCCAATTGTCATAAATTTCATATTTGAATGGTAAGGGGAAAAACAAGGAATGTCACAAAAATGCTTTTCTGAGAAAAACCTATTTTAATGTTGAAAACCTCGAAAGACACAATGGTTTCGCCAATCTTTTTACGCTTTTTCCATGTACAGTTCTACGTTTCAGCACGAAAGGAATATTCAGTTCAATAGTATGACGTTTCACCAACAAAAAAAGCACAGATACCGAAAAAGATCCAAAAATGAACATTCCTTGTTTGCTCCCCTCACTCTTCATTTGTATTTTCCGAAGGAAATTCAGTTTGATTTTGAGGGGAAAAGAACAAAATTCAATGTCAGGCAAACTAAAAGGGATGTATGATGAAATAACATCCCATTTTCCTTCAAGTTAAGATCCCTTTACTCTAAACGTTATGAATACGATTCTAAATTCGAAAATATTTTTCATATGAAATATAAGATGATGGCTTGCATTCTGAAATTAAAGAAAGTTGCAACCCTAAACGCCTATTTTGTTATATCACGGTTCCATATGGCACAGAATTCGATTCAGGAATAGAAAAAAGTTGATTTTAAGACTCTAGAATGGTGCCATATCGAAAATGAAAATGGCGGAAGCACTAAACTTATTTATTCAATAAAAATATTCACAGGCATTACTGACTACGATTAAATCTCGATAGTATTGATATATTTCTGAAGTTCAGGTTGATTAACTACAAGTTATTGAAAATGCAAAAGTAGCCATCACTATCTTAACTTCATTGTATCCTCCTACTCTTGATTTATTCCTAAGTTCTAAAAGCTCATATTTTACTCCAATGCATTACTCACCAGCAAATCTCTACAATGATGTCGAAATCTTTCTTTTAAAATTAGATTTCTTTACAAACTAAAGTACATATCACGAATCTGAAATAGTTTGTACTAAAAGAAATATTGCAGATCGTGAAAGTAAATATTTAAATTTTTCACAAAAAACTATACATTGAAGTGCCAAATGATTGACACGCCCACCCAGGTCCTCCTGTTGCCTTGATGACTGTGCGGTTCGCCTCGGCATGGATTTTGTCAGGAGTTTAAACTATGTCTACTGAATGGCAAGTAACAAAGAGGTTTGTTGGAGAGTAGTGCATCTTATGCGCGAATAGACTATTAGACTCCACATATTCTCAGAGACGTTGTAATGTCCCACAGGCTGCTCCAACGAAAGTAGGTATACTCATGAGCAAACCAGGAACCCGCGGCACCCTGTTGCAAAAAAGGGGGCTTACCCAAACTCAACGTGGTCAAACCTACCGACATTATGCCACAGGAGACGGCACAAAAGAAAAGCCGTTATCGGACCTGAAGGGAGGGAGGGTACCTACCTATCAGCACCCTGCTTCAGCCACATCAAAGACAAAACATACACTAGTCCAGTACACACAGCATGCATGTAAGAAGCCTGAAAGAAGTGCCCAAACGCAGAAAGTTGGCAGAAATCTATAAAAACGAAGAAAAGCATCCTCAAAAAAGGGGGGACGCAAGCGAGAACATCCCGCAGGAAAGCAGAACACAAAAGCTATTTTAGTGACCTAACGCAACTATGCCTCTAAAATAGTACAAGGCTCAACACAGCCGCGCACTAGTTAATATTTAACACGAAAATTTGGATGCACAGAACTAATTTGACTACTCTCTAAAAATTGCTAAAGCATTGGATCAAATATCAAACTTTAACTTCATCTGCAATTACTTTCTCAGATATAAATAAATTAACACTTCGTGTACTGAAATTTTGAAAGGTTAAGAACCTTTCCAGTAATACCACAGTGATGGTAATCTATCTACATCATAATGAAACCCTTGACACAAGAAATATCTAGTAAAAATGTAATTTATTTTTACTTAAAAATGACAATCGCAAGGCAAAAGACTGATTGCTGAATTTTCTTGAAAAAAAGTTTCCGAGGAGAATCCCTTAAACAACAAAATGAGCCTTCAAGATGCTGTCAATTTCACATAACCAAATGGTAAATTAATTATATGCAGAAAAGCTCTGTCCAAGAATAGATAATATATTTCACAAAATTATTTTTCAAAAATAAATAAGTTACTTTTATATTCCAAAATGTCGTAGGCATTCTATACTTCAGCCCAGTTAAATCAAAATTTCCACACTTACTGAAGAATAAAATTTCTTTCAACGAAAATATTTTTTTTTACATTGTAGCTACTGGGCAACATTCAGTTGATATTTTGAAAACGTTGCTAAAACATTTCGTATGTAATTTTTATTTGAAACTTCATTCAGCGTAACCATCAATACTGATAATACAAACATGGTCTACTAGGATTGGATTAGGTAATCATTTACAATACGAGTTTCCATGAGCGAACTGACTTATGGTTTGCATACGTAACGAAGAAGCTTTAAACTTTGCAAAATACCAAAATAAAACATAGGGAAAACGCTGAATCACACGGTTAGCAAAAACGGATATGTTGTAGAAATTTGGTGCAATTTTTACATATACTAGTTTTCGAAAGAGCAAACAAAAATGATGAATGGGAAAATAACGTGCATTCTGAAATGTAGCAACAACTATAGTGCAAGGTAAAATATTCAACGTATTTGAACCAAAATTTTAATGTGCTGAAATTTAGTTATCTGAACGTAGGTGAAACAGACTTGGGTTTCTTGGAGAGAAAGAGGAATTTCAAGACATTAAACATACATACCTGAATTTAGATAACCGACCCCGATGCCTATCAAATTAAGCAGACATTCTTACGGTGCACATCCTTGACAGAAAAACCACACCAATTTCATATGAAGAAAACAATAAATTATTTACATACACACAGAAAATGGGATATCAACCACACTGTAATTATATTTTTATTTATTTCAGAAAAACTAAGAAAAAAAAACACTGAACACCACATTTACCACAACAAATCACCTCACACACTTATGAACACCACTTCACACAAACAAACTGCCATAAAAATGCTTTGTCTCGTCCACTCCCGGCCAAGGCCAATATGGAGGGTGTAAGACCCCAAACTGCAGCATTCGATTCACAGATTCTTTTATAGAAGATATAGAGAAACAGATTCCAAAAGTTGTTGTTATTTACTAGTCGATGCTGCTCTATATATTAATAAACTTTCCGGACATTGGCTGCATTATCATATTGCTTTTATATAACTTTCGGAGGCAGCGTAAATTTTGAACAGCCTTTCCTACTCGACGACCATGTGTTAACTACTGACTGGCCTCAACCAATCAGAGAAGAGAATAAAATCAGACAATCCGGAGCGAAAAGGGGAGTGGCTTGCCACCAAAATCTCAACGAAAAATAAAACAACAATCAGATCTTTTTGTTTGTTTTTGAAGATTTTCAACGAAAGAAAAATTGTTGAAGAAAATAATGAAATAAAATATGCAAAGAAATATTCAGTAATAAAATGAAGAATCAATAAAGATAAAAATCCCACCAAACAACAATGAAAGGGATGTTCTGTAAGGCTAATCTTCCTTATCATCTAGACAAATAAAACTCTTTGAAGAAAGCTGAAGACGAAAAATATCGCCGACAAAGCACGAACAATAAAGAAAAAAATACGCACAAAAAAGCGGAGGGTAAAATATGTTGCGACCAAGTGGAAATGGGTCGCTACAACGTCCTAATGGATTAAAGTCCACATAATTTACAAGTGCTCTTAAATTAATTTTAATTACGCTTTCGTGTTGTGCATCTGTACCCAGAACTTTCTGTTTTCGTAGAACAGGCAGAAAAAGATTTGTGCGGTGATTGCAGGAATTTTCCTTTATTTATCGCAGTAACCGATATGAACAACTATATTATTTGGAAATCCCCGTACAAACTATCTTATAAGATTAGTACTGCAATCATGCTTGTAATTAATCTATTTACATTTAAAACAATAACAACTCAAATTAGTGTTCACTATTTAGACATTTGGAAAAGTTACTTGATATATCCCGTAATGATTAAGATAAATGTCAGTATTTACCGTTATCGGCAGACAATCGTCGAGAAACACCTACTAGTTTCTTTTACCTTATTGGAAGGTCTCGGTTTTCAGTTTCGCTGTGATTTGCGCAAACACGCAGAAATGTAAGAAGTTTTTCTTACCGTAACAGCAAGTCTAATGCTGGTCAAGTATTTGCTGCCGCCATGTTGATCGCTTACATCACAGAAATATAATAACTTTCTTATAATATTTTACAGTTCATTTTTCCTTCATTTTTATTCCTATTTTAGTAGAACGCATGAAGTACTCATTCTGGTTTAAAAAAACTCTTAAAAAGACTCTCTTCCACTTCAGCCATCCTGAATTATGATAACGAAAAACAAAAATGCTGAAGTGGAATATAGAAATTACACTAGTTATATTTGTAACGTAAACATACTTATCCTTAAGTAAAATATAATTTATTTCTAAATTAGACCTTTTGCTTTCTGCCAACTGGAAATTGTCAGAAGTTTGGCTAATTAACTAGTTATAAGAACAATAGATTACTTTTTAACTTAATCTTCTATATCATTATATGTGAATATTCAGGACTACTAAAATAATAATAATACTAATAATAATAGAATAATCTAGAAATCTGTAGCAATTTTACACTGTTTCCTTTCGAAAACTAAATCAAGTGTTAGACAATGATATTATAAATAAAATGAAAGTAACATTTATATATATAACGTTCTAATACACGTTAGGAATTGGACGCGTAATGTGCATAACTAGTTTTAATATGGATTGGGTTTACATATTAAAAGTGTAACTGCTCTCGAGCACATCCATTTATAGGATCTGTCCCTAACCTTACATGAGAATACAGTTTTAACCACATATTTACTGTTTTTTTTAATTTAATACACAACACTTACACTTTCCTGAGTGTCTACTGGTAATGTAGAAAAGACCATTCTATAAACAATCCGAGTATATAAAAAAGATAAATACATTCGGAAATTACAAAAATTAATAACCCCGTTTTATATTAGAAAATCTAAAAAAAAGTAGGGACAGGAAGGGATTCGAACTGAGGACCCTTCACACCACAAGTCCACAATCTAACCACTACGCCACGAGGACGTTGTGAAATAAAGTTTTGATAAACATTTATTGATTCACCGTTTATTTGACAGTCTTCACTTCGAAAGTTAAATGAGATTTTATAACTTTTTTCGCTCCATTTTGGGGAATATAATAGTATCTGTCACATGATTATACAGCGCATGCATTATATCTGTAATCTTTGTTTGCGTAATGTCTCATTTGAGTCAACATTTATCTATTTTCAGTTTCAGATAGTACTAAAGATATGGACTGTTTCGGCGAGCGAAAACAATTTCCCTTTTTTCCCCTCTAAATTTCCCTGCGAATTTCCCTATGTTGTCAAATTTCTGACTTTTTGACTTAGAAATTTTTCGACTATTTCTCAATTTTTGATATTTTCATTCTAGTTTCGTTATTTATTAATATTTCTGTGACAACATTTCAGGAAATATTCATTTTTACATACTTTACAAGTATAATAATTATGCGAACGTCAGAAACTAAGGAAAACAATATTATTGGTCAAAAACTGTCAAATAAAGACATGCGGAAAGTTTTTTGAGCATGAGTGTACATATTGAAACAACAACATGTAAAATACTCAAAATTGGGAATAAATAAATAACAATTGCAAATACTAAATTTGAACTACCTCTAAAATATATTAAATTATATCACAATCAGATCATTAATTCAATAGGCACCTATGGAGTAAGCGTATGGGAACACAGATTGACTGAAAATAAAAAACTCGCAGAAAAGATCGATAGTGCTCAGAGATCAGTACTACTAAGAATGTCTGGCGCATATAGTACAACTTCAGGTGTGCAACATCAGCACCTCTGCACCTGGAGATCACAAAATCGACAACTCTATATTGGATAAAGAAGAAAAACTAATCTACAGAAACTTCGCGGTTGTTGGCAAATACAAAAGAGGATATAGAAGAAGCTATTATAACTAAATGGCAAAATTTGTGGGAAACCAGTAGTAAATCCAGAAGACTTGTTGGAATAATCAATAATGTTAACAATAGACTAAAATGGGAACCATGGAATCCGGGCAGGGGTGCGGTGCACTTTTTAAGTGGTCATGGGCCTTAGGTCATGGGCCTTATAGAGCAAAACTATTTTAACTTGAAATGACGGAAACTTAATTATGCGAGTGTGACGTGTTCTCAACACCGGAGCATGTGTTCCTTGAGTGCCTGAGAAGTGGGAAAAATATAGACGGAACGGTAGATCAGCAGATCAATGACCTAAGACAGGAACTGCAGGATTTAACAGTGAAAAATATTATAGAGGATGAGTACTTAAGAAATTCAGTAGATCTCACATATAGAAAAAATAAAATTCTTAAACCGGAACTGAAAGACTTTATGAGAAAAAAAACATTCATAAAGTAAGCAAACTCAAGTAAATGTAAATAGATTTTATGTAACTTGCGTCTGCGTGGCGTCGTGCTCGTGTGTGCTCGGTCGGTATGAATGCGTGCGTGAATGAACGAAACAATCAAGGGGGTAGATGAACTTGCGGGAGTATGAAAAAATTGTGGATTTACAATCTAATCTACGGTTATGCTCCGACTGAGTCTCTATCCCTTCGACGATAATAAACATAAATTGAATCGTAAACGGAATACGCTAATAGAAGTGTGAAATCAAAGCAATGTCATAGCCCCCACCCCACAGAGCTGCTGTCAACTAACAGTTTGGACAGCTAAAACTCTGGATATATAGGAATCCTCCCTCTGGGAAAATGCTAAGTACTAAATGTGAACGAGTGAAGTGAAAATAAAGCGAGTGTTGTGAAGTGTGGTATGAAAATGCAGCGACTGGAAGAGAGAAGAGGAAGAAGCCCTGGAACCAGCCTCGATCCTTGGATCTGGAGGAGGAATACCGCTGCACAGGGATCTGAGTCGACTCAACCCGTCGTGTATCTATGGATGTGTTGTGTGAATGACTGAATAAATGGAAAATAAATGTATTTTTTTTAAGGGATTGGAAGTAGGAAATTGATAGATGTTTCTGAGAAGTGGAAATGGTGGATAAAGGGTTAGCCTAGATTACTCAAGGAAAATGCATATTAATGAATATTTTTCTATATACAAATACAGATCTATATGATTTTAAAGACGTAGAGGGCAAACAGTGAAATACAAAATAGCTAAAATAAAGTTAAAAATATAGTATGACTGTATGAGTGAAACCTAAATAAAGATTAAAATCTTACAATAAAAATAAAAGAAATTAAAATAATTTTAAATAAATCAAATAAGATGAACATATAATAATAAAACAACAAAATAAAGTAGTAAAAAAATGAAAATTGTAGTATAATGTATAACTCAAGTCCTACACGAATGTATGAAAAATTAAGAAAAAATAAAGTAAATTTATTGCCCCCAAACCGCGGAAAAAGGAACCAGGTTTGTCCAACGGGAACTGGGCCATTAGAAATATCCGTCAACTCTCTTATCTCTTTCTTTTTCTTAATAAACATAAACGAGCAAACGATCCTATCGACTCCGTACCTCGATGCCAGGCACGGGTCGAAGTGGGGAGATGAACTGGGGGAATAGCCCACCCCAATCTTGTGGAGAATCTATTTCCGATTCGTTGTGCCCCTCAGGCACTCCAAACAAAGTTGTGCCAAGAAGGCTAGTGGGGGTGGCAAGGAGGGTCCCTAAATGAAAAAAAAATTGTCAAAGCCTTGCCAGACCTTCCGGTTTTTCGGAACATCTTATCTTGAATGATGATGTACAACTTCTACGTTAATACCCATCAAAAGTCCGTGACTCTAACCATTGGTCAACGACCCGCCGTAGCTCAGTGATTGGGCGTTGAATTCGGGAAGTCTTGGGTTGGATCCCAGCGCCCAACCATCCTGACTGCGGTTTTTTCGCAGTCACACCAGGCAAATGCCGGAATGGCATCCTTAATATAGGCCCCCGACACCTTCTCGAATCCTTTCCCTCTCCTATGTCAGCCTGAGACTTAGATGCCTAAAGGCCATAAATAGAATTCAAATTCATTCATTCATTCCTGACCAAAGGATCTGATACTAATAGTCTTTCCAAAAATTGAAATTTTATAAATGAATTTCGCCCAGAACTTTTGCAATATTTTAATCTTCTTAGGCCCGGTACTTATTTATTTTTAATTTAAGCACTAGCAACATTGCTTTGTCCTTCTCCAATAGGCAAAATTTTAGATTGAAATTGGTTGATCCGGAACAGTACTACGCGTCACTGTACGCTCCCATAAGAGCAATGGAATTATTTAACACATCCATAACCCTTAGCTACGGATGACTCTGAAAGCGGCTTAAGCCTTTTCAGAAAATGTATAGAAAAATACACTTTTCATGCTATCACTCCATATGTTCTCCGAGTTAAATAAGTGCTATATTCATAATACCGTTTTCGCACTGTAATTGCATGTTTGTACTCAAATTGGGAGCACGGAACTGTAATGTTTTATTTTCTTTTGAATAGCTTCTTTCAAAATTTAAGGAAATTATTCTACTGATATTTTCTGTTAATAATTTTTCATGACATCTTTTCTTCATGTCCGTATTTCCGATGTAATGAATTTTGTATCAGAATTAAGCAATCCCAACTGAAATATCCGCCCTTTGCTTCTAACAGGTAATCACCGCCAATGATTTAAGGGATTAATTTGGAAACTGTATTGCAACTTTAAGAAATATGTCTGATACATGAGAGCTCCCCCGTTCCAATATTGTTTAATTCACAAACGAACATAATGTTAAATTTTTACTTAGTTTGTTAAATTGAATCAACAGAAAACGAAAACAAAATATACTAATTAAAAGTGAAAATATAAAATAATTCAAAATTATAACACAAAAACGGAAATGCAAGAAAAACGTCAGGGCCGAATTCGAAGCTACATCGCCTTTGTAAGTGCAAGATTTTTTTCAGAACTGATTTCCGAGTTGCAGGCTAGGGAGAGTTCACTTGGAAACACTTCCGATACGGCACTGAACTTTTGAGTAAACAGTACTTTTGCGTATGCCCACCGCTAACGCATACGCGATGGCTGCGCTTCCTCGAGGCTAACGCCGCGCAGCTCCTTTTGGACAAACCCTTCCCCCTAGCCCAGCCCTGGTGGCTTTATATAGATCCTAGTTTTTATTGGCCTCTTTCAAAATTATATATCACAACTTTTATTAAATTTCCTTTTGTGTCATCATCATCATATTCAGCCGTTTTCTATCCACTGCTGGATTAAGGCCTCCCCCTTTTCTTTCCATATATCTCGGTCTGCTGATATTCTCATCCATGTAGTTCCTGAAAAACGCTTGATTTCATCTACCCATCTTACATTTGGACGTCGTCTCGGTCGTTTGTGTATTTACATAAAAAACGAAAAGACTTTAATTTTCTTTTAAAAAGATATGTAGAAGTCGACACGAGGGTTTGCCTACGGTTCAAGGTTATCGTAGGTTTTCTTTCTCTTAATTTTATGTTTGGGTAGATTTAAAAATAAATAAATATATGATTGACCCTAAGTAAGAAGCCAGTAACACCAGTCTGATTCAATTTTAAAGTCTTTACTTCGGAACAGTATTATAGAGTTTAAATACAATAATTTACAAGTTAATAGTCAATATTAATACATGAGTGCAAATGTAAGTAGAATGATAACTTATAGGTGAAGAACGAATGTCGTTTTCTAAACATGTTGGAGTATTCTCTAGGAAAAAATGTAAAAAAAATGTAAAGTACTTGTTGGAATCGCACTCGCAAGTCGCAACCTTTAGCATAGAAATCGAGCTTAGTAACCATTCTGCCTCGCCAACCCTAAAGAATAAAGTTTATCAAAATCCAGGTAATGTTTACATATTGAGCTTGTTTCTACACGCCTTTTATTAATTCACTCTGTAATCATGTTTCATCTCTGGTACAAATCTTGTAATTGATGTTGAATTCACTTTCCATCATCCGATTTCTTTAAAATTTTGTAAAGTTGCTTGCTACCGATGATAATACAATATTCAGTCATTCGATATACGACAGAGTAATCCAGTTAACTGTAATTAATTAAAAAAATATTATTTAATATGGACTTCTTTATCCTAAAATAAATACTAGTGCGCAACGATGTTGGGATTTGACTGGTTGCAGAACACTTTAGGACTTAGGTGTGCGAAGCTCTTAGTACAGAAAAAGAATTAAAAAGGATTTTTAAAATAACACGCATTTTTAAGCAAAGAAATATCGACTAAAAGTAAAATATAATAAATTTATGAATCGAAAAATAAAAACGTGGGTGCTTTTGCTTACCTTACCATAAAATCATAATATCTAAGAGCACCCACGCTTTTATTTTCCGATTCATAAATTTATTATTTCTTTACTTATTAGTCCATTTTTCATTGCTTAAAAAAGGGTGTTATTCAAAAAATGCTTTTTAAATTATTATTTACATGCTTTATATTAACTTGCTCTGTAATCATCTCTGATACAAATCTTGTAATTGATTTCTTCCCATCATCCAATTACTTGGAAATTTTGTAAACTTGCTTCCTTCCGATGGCAATACAATATTCCAGCATTAGATATACGATAGAATAATCCAATTAACAGTAATTAATTAATTAAATAATTGGAAATTATCCTTAAATGCAGGCAACGTCGCATCTATTGTGTGATGTTTGGGTCTACCACGCAGGGAGTTCTATTATTATATTCATCTATTATACATAAAAAATAATTAAAAAAGGATATTTTTTTTAAAAAAACACGCTTTTTTAAGATGGATTAAAAGTAAAAAATAATAACTTGAATTAATCTGATGAATCGGAAAATAAAAGCGTGGGTGCTCTTGCTTACCTTATCATAAAATCATAATATCGAAGAGAACCCACGCTTTTATTTTCCGATTCATAAGGTTAATTCAATTTATTATTTTTTATTTTTTAGTCCATCTTAAAAAGGCGTGTTTTTTTAAAAATCTGTTTTAATTATTTTCTTACACGTTTATTATTAACTTACTCTGTAATCATGTTTTATTTCTGGTACAAATCTTGCAACATTAATTTAATTCTTTCCCAACGTCATACAATGATGAAATTTTGCATAGCGATAAGTCGAGTGACAATACAACATTCCATTGTTACTTTCATATATTTCTATTTATTCATATATTTTAAAAACATTTTAATATTTTGTTATTAGAAAATCCTAAAATAAATACTAGCATCCTTTTTAAAATTACAGAATATCATACTTTAGAATTTGGACCATAAAATGTTAACTGGAGAAAAAAAAAAATATGAACACCGAAATAACCCGAAAAGAATAATAAATAAAATAAATTAGAAAATAATGTTTCAAAACTTAATTAAAGAAAGATTTTTTAAAAACATGCTTTTTTAAGCAATGAAAAATGGACTAAAAAGGGAAAAATAATAAATTTGTGAATCGGAAAATAAAAGCGTGGGTGCTCTTAGATAATATGATTTTACGATAAGGTAAGCAAGAGTACCCACGCTTTTAATTTCCGATTCACACTTTTTTTTTTTTTTGCTTTTTAGTCCAGTTTTCATTGCTTAAAAGAAACGTTTTTTAAAATCCCTTTTTAATTATTTTTTTACATATCGAATAGAACTTACTTTATTGTCTTATCTTGCATTACTATATCTGACATGTATGAGAAGTATTCTTGAAAATTTAAAGAAAGCACAGCTATAAAATGAATGATTGAAAGTGTAATGTGACGAGCGACTCGCATAACGTAATTTAAGCAGTACCAAAAAATATAACATGACTTTTCTAAAATTATTCCCGAGATATGTATAGTGCGAAAAATGTAATCTGAATGCTGTCAAGTGATATTTCCTACTTTAATGATTCTCTTGAGTAAGTAGTTCCCGTAATATGTACATTTGCACTGTAAAATTTTTCATAGTTGGATAATTCTATTCCAGTGCCGGAAGCAAGTGGGATTTACTTTATTGAAATACATGTATAGTACACCAACTGAAGAACAGCGCGCCACACCTCAGTGGAGTTAGTGCTTGTGTGAAGTACAGGTAGTGTGAGTGAGTGCTGTGGGCTGCAACATATCATGAGGACGCAGTTTGGACTCTGTGTTGCAGGGGAGGACAACTGGGACGAGCACCGACAGAGCAAGCGCTGAATGTGGAGCAAAGTGTCATCTCCAAGTTGTGACGTATGCTTCAAACCATCAGAAACATCTGACGGCGACCCATACAAGGTCGCCCACGGGTCACGATCTCTCAGCAGGACCGTTAACTGACAGTAACCGCACGACGTAATCGGAATATCTGCCTGGCAATTAGTATCAGAGCTAGCAGCAGCATCAGGACCACAGGTATCAAGGCAAAATTAATACCGATGGTTGCATACAGCTAGTCTCTACGCCTAACGACCCATATACTGTTTCTCTTGTAGTATATATGTGTATCATGTGTTTTTATTTGTGTTTTATTTGTGTCTATAGGACAAATATAACATATTCAAGTATATCACGGGAATAACTTTTTTTACGTTTTTCTTTCTCTTTGTATTTTAAATATTAGACCTGTAGTGTCCTATATCATGTAATGGAACTTATGTAAGCCTATTGTAATAGGGACTAATATCCTGTAATAGGTACCAAATAAATAGTGTGAGTCCCGTTCAACCCTGTGCAACGGCGGGTTCGCCTACGGTGCACAGTGCGTCCGATTCCAAAAAAGCTGGCCAGAAGTAAAAAAAAAAGTAACTAGTTAGGGACTTTTTCATGTTGGGTTGCTTACATCTGTAATGGTCAAAAGTTACTTATGAAAGTGTTTATTTCCTTTTACCTGTCCCAGAATAGGAGTCGCAAAGCTACCTTTGTTCGATTGTCATTGATTGTGTTACTGAGGCAGTAAACGACGCACGTTTTGAAAGTTGTATAAAAACTTTAGATTGAAAACTTTAGATCATAATCAAATAAAATGGAATCAACGTCTAAAAGTACGTAGAGTGTAAAAAAGTTACGAAATAATAATTTATCAAATATAAATTATTAGTGAAACAATAATTGTTATTGATTTTTATTAATTGAAATCTTTAAAATACAATATGTTATTATGAAAAAGTTATGTTGCTCCGCTTTCAGACTTATCGTACGTAAGTGATAGTCAAATGTATTTTCTTCAATTTAAAAAACAAATTAGCTGACCGAAGTTGCCCCCTGTTCTTTTTTTTTTTTAGTTTTTTGACAACCAACATACTATATAGCCCCATGGTCACTGACTCACTCACTCACTCATCATAATTCCCAGGCCAAACTACAAGAAACTAGAAACACCAAATTTGGTATTATGGGAACATCATCACGTAAAGGGAAAAATTCCAAAATTTGAAAAAGTCTCCATCTTGGGTCCAAATTGGCCTCCAAAAAAATAGAATAAACAGACTAAACCGCTGGAGCTACTAAAGCGAAATTTGGTATGACGGTACATCATCACTAGTAGGTTAAGAAAATATTACAAAATGTATCCAAAAACGCCATCTTGGATCCAAAATGACGGGCCCAAAAAAACATGTTTCCACAACGTTTGAGCTAGACATACGAAATTTAGCATAAAGGTATATCATCACGAGTAGTTTCGAAAATATTACAACATTTTGAAACAAGTCGCCATCATTAATCCAAAATTGCCGCCTAAAAACATTTTTCAAATCACTGAAGCTAGAGAAACAAAATTTGGTATGAAGGTGTATGATCAAGAGTAGGTTACAATAAATGGGGCAAACCTCCCGTATGGGTGCACAACCCCCACGGGGGCCTTGGGGTAGCGCAACCAGTGAAGGAAAGCGAGTGAAAGTTATATTGTTAGAATAAACGGCTAAATGAAAAGTTAAAGATAGAAGAATCGTACAATGTTGTTTTTCACAAAGCTAACCTCAAAAGAAGAAAAATTGGAAGACATGGGATAAGTGTGTATATTTGTGTATGTGTGTGTGTGTGTGTGTGTGTGTGTGTGTGTGTGTGTGTGTGTGTATGTGTGTGTGCCTGATATATATATACAGAGAGAGACTTGTTAATTTGCTATTGACTCCCACTAACTGTGAGAGTTTGTCAAAAAGATTAACAAAAAGATGTTTCAAGTTCAGAATGTTCGACATCAGAAGACCGATGCATGTAGAAATTATCACTAAGGCACGGATTCCTATGTATTTACATTTTTTTTTTCAACCCCTAGCAGACCTATGAGAACTGGTATGTGCACCGATCATGTGTTTTGGAACCCCCTGACATTTTTTAGCACATAAAATTACACATTCCCACTTGTGTTATTTTTACATAAAACCAAATATTTCAACGGTAGAGTGTATTTAACAATCCCCTTTTAAATAACATAAACGGCATAATTTACTTATTTGCGAATAATTTTTCACCGATTGTCCTTTGTACAACGTGACTCAAGAAGTACCCCCCATGCCCGTCATCACGAGGTACGGTACGTGGTTACGTCCAGCTGAATATTATGCTGATCATTTCGAGCTGCTTTCTGAGTGTAATACAGAAGTTAAACGCAGAGGATGGTTCCTCAATCGCAATTTTGCGGGATTTGCATTCCAATACAGGTTTGAAATCAGCCTTGCTGAACATAAAATCAAATTGTACATTTCTGGTAAAGGTAATCAACACTTTAGAAACATCTAATTTGCTTTTGATTGATGCAATACGTGAGGTTGATAATGCCCTCACAACACTCGGAAAGATAGGCGGGAAGAAGACCGACACAATCATACAAAACGCACGGTTCCTATTTAAAGGAAAACATGGTTTCCAAACTATGCGTACTGTTGTTTCTGCTTTGAACGGTGACACATCTGCATCGCTTCCTGAGGGATTCAAGGTGAAACAACAGGTTCAAAAATGCAAAGTTGACAACAAGTGATGTGGAACGCACCTTTGCACGTTACAAAGCTTTACTCCAGGACAATCGTCACTTTTACAACTGATGAATAGGGTTCGGAACTCGATGAAATGTCATCTTTTTCCTGAAGGAAGGGAACGATGCAAACCATTATCAAAATTCATTTCATTCTAAACTGAAGCAGTAAACGTGAATTTTATTTTGCACTTTTTGCCGTTTTTTAGTTTATAGGTCATTTTCTGGTCATTTTTAAAGGATTTACTCTTATTTGCAACATTTTGCCCTTCGTGTAATTACTTACATGTTCCACGCATGCAAACATGCAAGAAACAAAACAGAAGTGAATGTGTACTGATACTGAAGCACAGTAACTAGGCGTTAGGTCAAGCCACTGAAGAGGTAAATGAGAATTAAGTGCAGCTTAAAGCTAGACAAGAAATTGTCTCTCTGTGCTGAAATGGTCTTTGTCGCTTTTTTTTTTTTTTTTTTTTTACTCCATAAACATGTGGAAACGATTGATAAGCTGGCCACGAAAAAGTCGAGCGAAGTTCACAAGACTTTGATAACTTTTTGTGGTGAAATGCGTACCAGACAATTTCAATAGAGATGCTGCAACTGCAATCGCAATTTCGAAAGATTTCATGGGTAAGTCAGATTTGAAAGGATGTCTGGTTTATATTAGGAGGAACTTTTCTATATTGGCAATCACAATAACTTCGCTGGAAAAATGAGGCGAAAGAATGCCTTCAGTTGTAGGTAAAATAAGGAAGTGTCGAGGAACATCTGCTAGAATGTAAAGGAAATATTGGACTGAGAAACTGAGAAGTTTTTAGAGAACAACGCAGCTTACCAAACTGTGCGGGTTGAAAGTATTTTGCAAGAACATTTCAGTTGGACGTTTACGAAGATGAATTTTCACGTTCACCTTAACCCTTGAGCTCTGTAGCTGTGAAGAGGAGTTCCTGCAAACATTGAAATGTTCTTGCTGACAATCGACGATCTTTCAATTTGAGAATTTACGTTTGAGTTCTAACTTTGAGTCATTAACTTTTTCCCTATTAGGAAAGATCCTCTCATTAGATAAGGCAAGAAAATGTTCCATTAGGAAAAATACTCACATTAGATAAGGCAGAGAAATGTTCATTATCCTTAATACGAATTAACCTAAAAATATCTTAAGTAAAATTCATGAATCTGGAAAAAAAATAACAATTTCTTGTCCATGAATACCCACCTTTTAAATAATGTATTCACATGATCACAAACGGAAAAGATTTTTATAGGTCTTTTTTTAAAAACATTTCAAAGGTCATTTTACAGGTTACACTTACAAGGCAGTATCACGGAAGGTCATACCGAAACCTACCCCATTTTTTTCCACGTGAAGTTGATGCCAAATTAACCTTCCACATAATTATCGTATATACAGAATACGTTTCCAACCAAAAAAATGAATGTAGATAAATCGCCTTCTTGAAAATAGTGAGAAGATTTTTTTTTTTTTTTGCAAGCGATGTTTGTTCCTTGCCCAGAGTTATCTCTACTGCATGTCAGCTCATGATCAAACAAATTACATACAGAATACAAAGAGAAATATACAATCAGTAATGAAAAAAAGAAAATAATGGGCATTGAATCAATTACTGCAGCAGCAATCCAAGGAACTTATCCCATGCAAAGGAATTCTTGTGACGCTATAACATTGTTTTGTGCACTTATTGTCCCAGAAAAATGTAACCATAGTCGCACAATAAGGTCTGTCAATTATGTTGATGATGATCCTTGGTGTTCTGCCCGGAGGCAGGTTTGGGGCAAAAGGCGTCGGCAAGATTGTTCCCTCGAAAGGCACATAGACGTATATGGTATCTCTGAAATTAAGGCGCAAATTCGAAAAGTGTTTCCTTACATCAAAAAAAGAAAAAAGGCCCTCTGAAAATTATGAAATAATGCGTAGTTTCGGAGCTATTGGCGTGCAAAGTTCGGGTGGCATCGTCACAAATGACGCCACATATCCAAACGTAATGACAGGTGGTGTTGCTTTAACAACTGATAATCGAAATTGTAACCAATACACATATTGCAGCAAATTGTATGATTGTATAATGCTACTTGTGAGATGGGACTTCTATACTTGCACTATTGAACTATATAAATTCCGTGATAATGAAAAATTTATGTGGGGAAATCTCTCTGAAGTATAAATTCCGCTATAATAAATGCATTTGAGCTACGTCACCATTTGTGGAGACAATGTCCTTTGTGACGATGCCGCTCTAAATTGCAAGTACCTAACGTCAAATGATAGATGTTGGC
>JAGDQP010034784.1:0-14997 GCA_022664845.1 Lepisma saccharinum | reverse complement strand
GTCAATGCATGTTCTTATGTTGTGAGTTGTATCATCCAGCACCTGAGTGAAGTAGGAATCCTAGTTATACAGTAGGCAGCATGTGACCTAATATCAACGCAATAATGCATGTGAGATATTTTAGAACAACAGAATTTGAGCCCATAGGAGTAGACTGAGAAGATATTGAAACAATGATTAGAAACATGCCTTAAACATCGCAGACCGTCATTCAAGTGAGAATTGGAAAACATAGTTTTAAAATTGAGTGAAGGTGTTAGTGATGTTGGAAAAAGTCCAATAAAGTAACATAATTAAACCTGTTTTATGTAGCAAGTATATGTTTGATTAACGAATGCTTAATGTTATTATCAAAATTGAAGCAACACGCGTTTCTTCTGAATGTAAAGAAATTGTGGTTAAGTTTCGTTCCTTTCTTTCATTAAGAGATGCTTCCTGAGTGCTTGAAAACAGCGCAACGATAAAGAAATCACACATGTCCTCATAATTGTTTTGTATACCAGTAAAATTATATTGTTTTTCCAAAAGTGTTGTTTTTTTCACGTCAGTGGATATATAATTAATGTTGATCCACAACAATCGTCACATACATTATATGATATATATTTCAAGTTCCAGGAAATCTGCATGTTTGTCAATGCAAAACTAGGGCTTCAAAGCTTGTCCAACACTGTAATATATTAATTTTCCAAAGTAGTGTCCAAACAGATTTCAACGTAACTGTGTAATGCTTATTGGAAATATAAGTATGATAATATACATTTTGAAATCAATGTTGTAATTATTGGATACTTGCATTTAATTTATAGTGAGGGGTCAACCTGGATTTTTTTAAATAACTGTTTTTCGTGTTTCTTGCATACTTTCAAAACCAGTTTTCTTGGTCTATATGATTGAGATACATGCATGTTGGGTTATTATCATTGTTTTGTCTCTAGCTCGTTTCATTTAGGTATTTTAAGCCAGCTGAGAGTTACCAAGCAGTCATTTTGATACCGACATTATCAGAAACATGTGTCTGTTGATAAATGGACACCCAAAATCGCAGGAACGTTCAAAATATGTAGAGTATTAGTCGAAAGACTGTTTTAGGTGTTTGGGTTCATAATAAAGTTCAACAGTGGATTCCACAGCAGCTTAGTACAAGTCAAGGACAGAAGCAAGTTGCTGCCTGTGTTTCTTTTCTTTAAAACGCGAGTCCTTTTTGAAACTGATTTTAAGGGTAAATGATAAGTGGGTAATGTGTATTAAAGTCGAAGATCGAAAGGAGGTGTATTGTGTTAAGAGCCTACTAAATCAACCTCAAAACAGAATTTGATTCCAAAATTGTTTTGTAAGAGCATGGTTGAATATGGAAGGAATAATCTATTGACATGCACTCGCACCTAAACAGAAAATAACTGCCAATACTTATTCTCAACAATTGGGCAGAACAATTTGATATCTCAGCGGTCTGTGTTCGTTATTTTCCATGATGACACCAAACTTCGTGATTTTTCATCGAACGCCAAAAGTACTGAACATTTGTTGGGTAGTGTCAACCCCATCCAGCGCATTTTCCCGATATTGCTCAATGGACTACCATGTTGTTTTGCTCATTACGCAACCGTCTTTTTTGATAAGCGTTTGGTGATGTTGGTAAAGAAACACTGGGATTAAATTTGCAAGCTATAAACAAAGTTACAAAAAAAACAATCGGAAGATATTTGCTAGGAATGACGAAGAGGGGCAGGAAGAAAAGTGGATTCTTTTTCAAACAAAGCTAGGCGATGGGATTAAGAAAGTGAAAAAAACTCATGGAAGTTTGCCGGTTCTACAGTTAGACGATCAAGTGGCAGCTGAACGACAAATGTTCTACATTGGATTTCCAGAAAAACAGAATGGTACAGATTTGGAAGACGGCAAGAGTGAGTCAAAAGATTTCGGGGTCGATATGGATGAGCACAAATTCTAACTTAGATTTGCGGGTAAATAGGGGCGTACATAGGGAAGGAAGAATGACGAGGATAAAGGAAAAGAAAGAAAGAGAGAGAACACGCATGCTCAAGGGAGAGAGAGATAGAGAGAGAGAGAAAATAGATCTTGCTTTTAATGTAAAATAATCTGCAGCATTATTAACGGATTGATACCATATGTAGGTCATTGTTATTGTATAAAAATGGACAGTGGTATGATTACAGCTGTTATTTGTCTTATTTACCCCTACCAACTTGTCCATCACCTTCTTTTCCTCCAATGTGCTAAGAAAGTATCTCTACACAGTGTCTAACATTTCCTTAGTGTTCTTATAACCAGATCCTTTCTCGGCTTTAACAAAGTGCCTATTAAAAGTCTTATTCTTTCCTTTCCCATCATTATACTAACTTAATGGTATCATCTGCGTAATCCCAAATGTTCAGTAGCAGCCTCATTAGCAGTCTACATCGTCTTATGGTCACAAATACTCGCCTTAATCGCACTAAACTCTTTCAAATTTCATGTATACGCTTGAGATTGTGAACACGTTTTACTTACCCCTATCACATTCATCCTACTTTCTTTCTTCCTCTGTTCCTCGAAGATGAGCAACATACACAAATGGCCGTCAAGGGAAAAGCCACCAAATGACCTCACTTACAGAGTCTGTATTGGGTTCTATGTGAGCATTAATACTGCCGAAGCTAGGAGACATTGGTGTCAACACGCCAGCACACACACAAACACAGGACTAAACAAACAAAAACACACCTACAAAATTTGCATAAATGTATACGCAATATGATTTCTTGCTGTTCGCAGATCTGCAATGTTAACTCTAGCCGTCTTCAATTACCTTTATCAAAATTCATTTTTCAATTTCCTTAATTAATTTTGAAAAAGATTGCGTAACATCAGAAATAAAATCAGTGAAAGCGTTAAGTCCCGCGATGTAAACTGACTTGAATTACAGAATGAGTTGCATGATTCAAAGTATTTCCTATATATTACCTTGTTCTATTAGCTACTATTATCCTATTCTTTATTAAAATCATTCAATATACTTACACTCACATCATTTGCAAAGGAATTTGTATACACCCACTGACAAGTTCTCACTTAAACGCATATCTTTTTTTCTATCAATGATTCATTGTACCTTGCTATAATAACAATTTTCTGAATGGCGGTTATAGATAGATCTTCTATGAAAATCACTTCACGATCAGTTTATATGGAGCTACGTAAAAATAATAAGTTGAATAAGATATAAAGATAGAAGGTAAAATGAATTTTATGGGCGGTAACAGCACTATGGCTTACGCCGTCCCGATACGGGAACATGAATAACAGAAACTCACCTATCGTGTTGGAAACAGGAACACTTTCACCTTTATGTTTCCGTTAACACTAAGGAAGACACATTTCCATAAAAGTCAGGTTAAATGAACAAGTTATTTTGTTGTAATGGAAGTGGTATCATCATGTAACACTGACTGTATAAATATCACCCAATCAAGGTTAAAATTTATGTTTCAATTTTTAATTTGTTGACGAAATTTGTAGTAAGACCCCCCCCCCCCTCCAGCACGCATAGAAAAAATAAAAAGAAGGAAAGATAAAGCTTAAATAGGGAAATGGAGCCAAACTAGAAGTGTCACGCTAACACTCTGCTATCATTTTACAGTTTTAACCACAATCTCGAACCCAACTATACTTTTAAATTAAAGTTCACGTAAGGCCATGTATACTATAAACTAATGTTGTCAATGTGGGCTTGTCTCATCTAAATCGTGGATAAAATGTACTCTTTTTATTCATAAGTCAATTTAAATACTAGAATTTACTTCTTAAATACATTTATTGCCCATAAATTTTGTTCAATAATCAACTGGATGAATCACGGTCTCCCGCACTATTTAAAAACGGTTGGCAACACTGAGAAATGGGATCATTAGAGAGTGAGGATTTGCACAGTTTTTTCTGTCCTGTTGAATAACGTTAATACTAAATTTGTTGTGGATTCACCCAACTATTTAAAAGGAATTTTTAAAAAATGAATTTTAAGTTAGGTTTGCAACATTGATAAATGAGATATTTAGGGACTGGGACCCACAAAGTATTTTTCTATTGGGTCGAATAATGTTTATATCAAGTTTGTTTAGATTCTTAAGACGGTACGCTATTTGAAATATTGATTTTTTTAATTAGCGGCGGTGGTCGATGTCACACCATTACGTGTCCTAGAACGGACATACTAATTTTGGTGCAGATGTATCCAATGGTATAGAAGAAACATGAAAGTTTTGAAACTAACTAGAAATATTAATAAATGTTTCACATGCGACGCATGAAGTATCTCTCTGATCTTTCCCAGTTCCTAAATGCCAAGCTTTTTGCGGGTATGTCCAATAATAGATAAGATCAAATATTACATTCTTGAAATTGGTTGACAACACTAATTACTGTAACACATGTGACGCCGGGACTACCTCTATTATCTCATCTCGTACCTAAATACCAAGTTTGGTGTTGATTTATTCAATGACTGTCCTAATATCTAAATGCCAAGGCTTATGCTGATCTGTCCAATCGAATAAAAGTAATATGAAATATTTACATTTAAAATGTCGCTGGCAACTCTCATACCTCTCTGATCTTCCTCAGTACATAAATGCCAACACGCAAAAATCAGACAAAAATTAATTAGTCGGAATAGCATATAAAACAGAAAAAATCCAAAGAATGTTGTATTTAACCGTATTCTTGATGTAAACAACGGAGTAATTGTACCTTCTCCTGATTCGTTTATAAAACACAATATTTTGCTTGATGTGAAAAGTGATTTAACAGAAATACATATAAATGAACATTGAGCATGGAGTAATTTATATCCGTAATGATATTTAACCACTATTATTACAGAATAAAATATGATTACGTCGTTGTCAATTAACGAACTAGCTCGAACAATATTACAACTGGAAAATGTCCGTAGATAAAGAAAACCTACTTACGATACGGAGTTTTTAATATAAAATCATTAGTGGTAAATTCACATATATTTTTACATTTCGCATAAGAAGAAAATGTAATTTTAAAATATAATTACTATAATGTCTATTTTGATGGTGTGAGGACATAACATACTTAGTGGCATTTTCTACTCAAACTGTTACGTTGTAATTCTATACGCCGAAATGATCCGGGCTCTGGCAACATTGTTCAGAATTGGCAGTCTTCGCTTCGTTCATTTCATTGTCTTGTGTTACAGTCGTGGAAACCAATTACTGCTTCAAACGATAGTTCCATTAAAATAAATACAACATTCCAGTATTAAATCCCAAAATCGATGAGAAAATAATTAGTATATTAACCGTTTGGAAATTTGAGTAGAATCTACCAGTTTTCATCGGTAGGTAGAAACGTATTTACTATCAAGATATTAACAAAATATTTAAAATGTCTATAGTATTGATAAGTTTCGTAAGATAATAAATCTTTCAATGTAGCAATGTTCGTTTCAATAGCGAGTGCATTTTATTACATTTAACGGGAAGAAACGGAGTGGAGAAGGTAATACCCTGAAGGTTACTTATATTGCTAATAGTTTAGGAACAGGGATCATAATGTTATTTGATTAAAATATTAGAATATTTTAAACCGCTGGACCGTATTAGGGTACAAGAAATAAAGAGACTTGTTCAGAGATTAGGATTAGGAAAATTTTATTTAGTTATAACTCGTAAATAATGTTACTTTTATCTGTTCACAACAGTATCCCTAGTACTTATAGTGCAGTCCAGCGCTTTAAAATGCTCCATTGAAATATTTATGATTTTACAAGATGCAATAGTTTGTATGTAAGGTCGTAATAATGTCGTGTAGAAATATATATATGTATAACACTCTTGAAATGTAGACTGCTTCTCATTAAATCTCTCAGGGTATCGGGTTCTTTCTTCAACTTCTGGGTGCTTATTACTTCCTTGTCTATGTATTCTCCGACAGGTTGCCAAACTTCTCTAAATCTGCATGTACTTTACGTTCAGTGGAGACTACAGTGACATGCGTAGAAACCTATATCTAGAACATATTTATTGTCATACTCAGCGGAGCACCCAAGCATCCTAAGAGTAGAAAATAATTTAATAGAGAGCAAAGTGCATCCGATAAGAAAACGCTGGTAATCATAAACTAAGTATTTTGTTCTTTCAAAATACGACAGTAAAAAATACTTGCTGTATATATGAATTCAAAGATTGTTCCGTCGTTCCATGACTATATACTATAGAAAATAACAAAGACATAATTCGAACACAGTCTTAAGTCATAATAACAATCGTCTCTTGGCTCTAAAATCATCCACCACCAGTAAGCCAATTTTCTATATACCACACTTGAAGAAAGTTGTGTCTCTGGAAGAAAGAAAACTATCGTCATCCGTTCGCCACATGCCCCCATCGTTTTGCAAATTTTGTAGACTCCTAAACATTCTGAAATCTGTAGGTACAAGACTTAGGAATAAGGTAGGTGCCGAATCTTCTTTCATCCAATTGTCTGCAGTTTCCCGCAAGTATCCTCTCTGTGTATACAAGGGCATTCTCTATGTTCACATTGTCTATGTACATCAGCACACTAGTGCTGTGCATTAACCCAGTAATGCAGGGCGTAGTTGTTCCAAATGCTGAGAGCCGATCTCTGTTATGAATGTTTAGTCTCTGTGGCATCAATTTTAAATGGATTTCACGGCGACTCTTCCATAAACATACCTCACTTTCTTGTGGGGTCTCCTTGTTTTACCACTGTTACCACAACACACACTTTAGGCACCCATCGGCGATGGCGATTAATGATGTCGTAACGGATTTCTTTTCTGATCTACCATCTCAAATCTGCCAAAAATTGACTTCTAACGGTCGTGCTTCTATTATAGTGTAAAGCTTTTAAGCACTCATTAAACCACTTTGGACATACTGGTATAAAAATTACAGCAAATGACGATAAATGTTTATATAAGTCAAATACTGTAGAAAATTATTTAACCGTTTGACGTTGAGTCTCCTCAACGACTGCTTGCAAAACGTAGTTTTCCACGCCGTATATAAGTTAGCATGATGTGTGCACATAGGAATTTAATGACCCATCCTTGAGGTTTGCGACAGAAATATTCCCGTGACCATATGTGGTCCTGATGATTCCTGAAGTTGAAGTCGATGTAAGCTCGTGATTGAACTCGTGAAGCATAACATGTCGTATGTGTTCATACATTCTCATGTTCAAATTCGTGCCACTACCACACAGTATCTTACAGGGCGATCTCTCTTTGTGAACTTGTACATAATGAACCGTTCTGTACTGAGGTATCCTAGTGGCATTGATGTAGTTCGCCATTCGTTCATAAAATGGCCTGGTCTCCGCGGGAATGTTAAGAATCACATTAATTACAGGGTGGTCCAGTACAATAAAATACACTGATAATTAATTAATTAATTATATTTAATACCATACATGATAAATGTAGCTTATGTCCTATACTCTGTGTGCAGTGAATACACAAATTACACTCGACGACTGAATGGACGAACTATGACGGATTGTATTCATGAACTATTTAATGAACCGATTAATAAGTGCGCAGATGAATAACGTGCGTACTATATAAAATACTTTAAACAATATCTTTATGCAATTTCCGTATATTAGCAATCTTTTTGAGGTAATTACAGGTCACAGGGACGGGTTAATAAATGAGTGAAATAATTAATAAATTAAGAAATGAATACAATTTTCAATCAATTAGCGAAAGCTTAATATTACAGAAACTTATTTATTTAAGCAGTTCGTTCATATAGTAGTTTGATACAATGTATCGATGAATTAATGTGAAGCACAACAAATAAACGATTAATTAAATGAATTCCATAACCATTCTTCAGAATGAGTTGGTGAGAAACATTCTTCAGAATGCATCTGTTAATTCAAGTTCAATATCAAGTTGTATTAAAAAAATAAAGATAATTTTAACTTATTATTTCCAAAGCAAATACAAAATGCATTATAGATAATCTGGAAACTTTTAGAACAGTATTGGTGTACATTGCAACGGAAACGTATATTGATTTGAAATGCATGTGTGTATTTAGACATAAAAGATAAATAAACGAAAGGTGACGCACTACGACAGTTATAAAGTACGGTTTATGAATATTTCTCTGTCTAATACGGAGGTAGAGAGAACAAATAGATAAAGCAGTTAAATAAAATTTAATGACAATAAATAGAATGTGAATATAGGATGACATTTCTACGAAAAACGAAATACATCTAGGTACAGAAACCTAAGCTAGAGATTCAGAAATGACATCAGTATACATAGCGTTACTTCTCTTCTCCTTCCTTTGAAGTAACTGGATTCTTTAATGTTATTATGGAGAATCAATGCAAAACTGACTGTTCTCACCAATAAAAAACTGCACGTTGGATAAACCTCGACCAGCTTTAAGGAAATAGGAATTACAGTAAAGGGCTTTATAAAAATCTTAGAGACAGTATCCAAATTTTACAATAAAGATAGTAATAAATATGGATTATATGGACGATAACGGTACTACATGCCGTCCAGTGAAATGTTACCAATAGACAAGTATAACTTCCTTTATGTGTGTTAACACATTTAACTGTAAATCTATAACTTTGAATGCACCGAAGCAATATAATTTCATTACGACGGTCAATCTCTGGTCATAAGAAATATTCCTAGCCTCTTAGCTGACCCATCTCTCTGTTGGTGTTTAAAATCAAGACAACGCCACGTATTGAGATTTTGATTAAGAGTTTTTATCCACTAACAGTGTATTATTTCAAGACATTATGTTTATTACTTCATATATGAATTGCAAAACCTCCCAAGTCCATTTGTGTTTCATATTTTCATTTTCTTATTCTTCGGCATCTATGTTTCAAGGGCTTTCCATTTGTATAATACTACACCTTAATTACGATTCAAAACATTTTTATGCAAAACAATAAAGCACTTCCAAACGAAAGTATTCAATATTATAATTTTTTTCCTCCTGAAAACATATGGTGGATTTGGGGTGTTTAGCAATTCAATGTTGTAATAGGTTGGGAAATCCTGACTATAATAGTCTACATCTCTGTAACATTTCAGCAAATTATTATGCTCAAGATATTTGTGTAGAGATGATTAACTTTTTTAAAAGCGAAAATAGTTTTAAGGTAAATGTAAGAATATTAGAAAATATTGCAAAGCGCGCTTCGCGAAGCCAAATAGTGTTGCGAAACTATAAAGCATTTAAGATGAATATAAAAAAATATTATTTCATTGGTCACCTATCTTGAAGACATATTTGTGAAAATATTTCACCATAGTTGTATTACATGTATAGTTGAATACTTATAATATTGTCGTCTCTACAGGTCAAAATCGGATTCGTTCCATTAACATACATGTAGCTTCTCCAAATTGGGTTATGTATAAGGCTTCTTGTTATCTAGCTATTAAATGTATTAAAGACGTTGCTTTTGATGGATGAGTTTATATCAGCTGATTCAATTACTTACTAATTACTATGACCTCGTACACTTTGTGGCAATATGTTAATACCCATGGACGTTTCATCGGTTCTACATTTTTGCGGCAGCTGAAATTCGTTCCTACTCACCCTTCCACTGCTAAACATGTTTCTTCTTTTTTCTTCTACAGCGTTCACTTCAAAATGTCGTCTGCTTTATCAGACTAATAACTTCACTAAAGTCAATTAAAGAAGTTACGTAATAATGAGGGATTGCGTAATTGTAGATTATGCAAAAGGACAAGTTTAAAGTTTAACAACAAAACAAAATAAGTAAAAAAAAATCGTAGGTTGTTCCTAGTGCTGGAATGTACTAGAAATTCCGTTACAGAATCCCACACCATCCAACTAAGCCCTGCATGCTTGACCCTACTGTGTTTCAAGGATTCCATTCTTTAAGTGTACAAGTAAGACATCTATGTTTGCAGCGTGCAATGGTGCAATGGTTTGAGGTAATATATTCGTTAATGGTATATAAGACTTAATTTTTCGAATACACGATGAATAATTTAGTTTTAAATTCATTTTTTTATATTATTATAAAATTTGTTTTAATAAATATGCTAATAATTTCTAATAAGGAAATGGTCAGACGTAGAATGCATAAATTGTTTCCCAGTGAATTGTATGTAACACACTTTACACTTTGAAAACTCTAGCCCAGAGTTCTCACTCAACATTCATCGAGAATAGAATACACCTAGAATCAGGGTCAGATAACATGAAAACAGAAACAAAACATAACAGAAGGAGGTCTTTAAAAATGTGTCAAATTATATTAGATTTGAATATGAAATATGTTCATCAAATGCCAACTAATCTTACAAGAATTACGAGGAGATAAATGAATCTTACAAGGTTTTGAATTACCTGAGTTAACGGCGTTTCAATACTTTTGCTCATTTATAAAATTATCTTTTACTTGTAAATTCTTATAAATTACGTTTAAGAATTATTTTCGTGCAAATTACTACTAGTAGTAGTAGTAGTACTACTACTACTACTACTACTACTACTACTACTACTACTACTACTACTACTACTATTATCATTATTATTATTATTATTATTATTATTATTATTATTATTATTATTATTATTATTATTATTTGAGTGAGACAAATTTGTGTTGCAAATTAGCTTTTTAATATTCACAATTGTAGCAACGTTTATCCTCCACTATATACCATATTAAATCGAATATATTATACAACACCATGGACAAATATTCTACTACTTTCTTCCACATAGTACCTAATCACAGGATCAGAAGTTAGGTCTTGTTCGATAAGAAGCATAATGAAGCTGCAAGAGGTCCCTCGAACGTTGAACATGTTGTGATATACCATATTATATAATATTTATTTCTCAATAATTTGAAACTTTGCCAGTGCTGTGAACTCTCAAATGTTTATGATTTTAAATTACTCCACACTGAAGACATCTGGGTTAAAGGCATGGAAAGAATCAAGAGAATGTTCTTCAAATCAGCGCCAGCATTTTCTTTTAGATGAAAAGGATGGTAAATGACATTATGTCTTATACTGAGACAAGGAAGCTCAAACTGTTGCCCTATTTTATTTGTTGTATCTGTAATGTATTTCTATTCATGGTCAATAATTACGGATAAAGATATTATGTACCCAATGATATAGATGACTCTGAAGTAGCATACGTATTTATTTCCTCTTTATAGGCAAACAAATAATTAATTTCCAATCAAAACATCTAAAAATGAATCAGATTAATTTTCAGTTTATTACGTCTTTCCTTGAATTCTTGATAAACTTATGTTCAGATAGACATGGTTAATTGCGTAAATTATTACATGTATACCATGCAACAAGCTTCCTTAATTTGCTGGCAAATGTTTACTTGTAACTGAAGAAGATCTATAATTCATTTTATCTTTTCATTTGTTCAGAATTAGTAGATCAATGCAAGATCATTCATTTATATATAAAAAACATACCACAGAAAAGTTGAATGAGTTAAAAAAAAATTAATTAGCTAAAGACTGTGTTTGAGCCAAACTCCTGTCACTCAAGTAAACATTGCAGACATGATATAAAACATAGAGGAAAGGCAAGAGAAGAGTTGCCATTTAAAAACAAATAATTAGATTTGAATGCGATAGCTGAAGTTTTAAATACAATTGAAACATTGTAGACTATGTGAATTGAATATGTTAATACAGTTCACAATATTTCTAATAAATCCGTTACTTGATAACAGATGAAGTCGACTATTACACATTACTATTCTCGGATTTGATTTTTTTTAATATTTCTGTGGGATTTAACTTACTGGCTTATCCCTGAAATCTGTCAGTTACTTCATTTTTATTGTTCTCAGCATTTCACAAAAGAAAAGATATTATTTTCTTTATTAATTTGCTGAAATTAGTAAAGACCTAATACATTATTACAACTTACAAGTTTTTAAGGTTATATAAAAAGTAATGGTATATACATAACACGTAACACAACTCAGGATTAGTTAACATACATTCATAACAAAATTTAGAGTGACTGACAGCTATGGCGGAGAGAAACCATAGCAACTAATAAATAGATTATCTTAAATCATCAATTATTAAGACTGTTAGACAGTAAAACTATAGTATATTATAAATATTATAATAAAACAGCAATTATTAAAACGAATGCGCAATGGATGGGAATAATTAGTCATTTCCGCGCTAGACTACAAAATACGAATACGAATAAAAAATGAACTATATGTTTAAACATCTTTCTCTATTTATGTCTATTTTTACATGTTGTTAGGTTTATTTTTTATTTAGTAGTATCCACATTGAAATAATTCTACTACATAGCACGAGAGACAGACGATCGTGTCGCTATATACATATTTTTTTTGGTGGGAGTGTTTCGGTTTGGTGAGTATGTGTGCGCCGAAAAAAATCCGTGAATGATAAAAAAGAGAAACACGTTGCTGTTGCGGGGAAGTGCGTATGTGTTTAATTGCAGTGGGCAGAAAAGATATGAGGAAAGCGTAAACTTCTGGCAAATGTCTAGGAGCCCCAATTAAATTCCTGTGGTGAGAGCTTGGCTACCTTCTCTCCGCTAAAGCAAGCAACAGAGTAAAATATAATATGGTAGTGTGAAAGAGAGCGTTTTACAGTGTTGTACGAATTCCTGCCATTCTACCAGATGAGTAAGTGAAAAGCGTTGTTTTTGACACAGGAAAAAAAACGAAAGCACGGATACAGAGGAGGAGGAAGGAAGTGTGATTTAAATGTAGAAGTAAGAAATTACACTGGATGTATTCATGAGTAATAGTATATCTCTTATGTAACTTTCGAATCGTTTAATGTATTGTTCAAATGAGATCTTGACGTTCCGATTATTTGAAAAGACTTGCATTGCGGAAATAACATCTTGGTTAATAACTTATTAATACATAATGATAAAAATAAGGAAAATATTGATGATATTAAGTAGTCACGAATTGTATTTCTAAATATCTAACACATCGGTTGATGTACATTTATGTAGAATTATGATCAGTCAAGTAATTTTGCTCTTTTATATCTGGGTTATATTTCTTGGTCCTCTGCATACTTTCCTTATCTTATTTTGTCCTTGTGTTACGAAGCAATCCCTCACATTAAACAAACTTCCTCTTTTACGTCGTAACTATAATATTCGTCTTTACCTTCCCCTTGCAGTTCTTTGTAACTATGCAGGAAAGAGCTTTCACAGCTTAAAATCTCGTTTCCATTCTCAATAATTTTAATTATTTTGATATATAGCGCCAATGTATATCTATATGAAACTAGTTCCTTCATAAGCACACTAAAATGTCTAAAAATGTAGATATTATAACATTATTTTCCCACATTAACATCGCTATTATCTTAGGATATCTTTACAAGTCTTAACAGTAAGTAACTGTGACATAATATATCATGTGTAGATCTGTTCATTACTTATCAAAACACTACAAGTTACATTATTAATTAGGACTTCGGAAACCAGAAAAGTGAAACGAAATGAAAAATCGTAATTTACAGTCTTTTTTTTTTTCAGAAATACGAACGGAGTAAATTTAATTGGCAATTATATGTCAGATTCTGATTAACAATTTCGCCCCTATTCCACTTCTGAACCGTCACATGCAAAAAGTAATATGAGATAAATTAAAAAAAAAAAGTGTGCGGCAATGAACTCGTATGTGTAGGGTAGATACATAAATTAACCAGTGCTATAAGGTTCAAACTTAAAATATTCAAGATTTTACTGAATATTTTCCGTTCCATGGACATTGATTCCTACGCAAAATCTACATTACACAACACTACTGCGAGTTTACTCAAGAATCGTCAAATACTAATCAGTGTTCTGTGGTACCAATTATCGAGGAAGGAATAATACATTTGGTATCATGATAGCCCATAATTTATAAGTTAAATTGTTTAGGGTAGACATCATATTCTAGACGTATTCAAGGATATGAACTAGTGTCCTTTCAGATACGTAAATTCAATGATCTGTTTCATGATGCCTCTACGAAGGGAAAGGATAATACAAACGTTTATATTGATAGCGTACTATCACACAGGTTTACATAAAGGTCGTGCTTCAATGATCCGTCTTCCAACAGAAGAAGCTTACAGAACTTGTATTTCCATTCCAATGAAGACAATGATTTTCATTAGCTGATAAAATATTTTTCAGTGGTAGACTTTTAAAAGGAGTTTTTTTAATGGTCTCCAAATGTACAGAGAGAAATCACGAAACAGAAATTGATGAAAATTACGAGTAATAACGTAGTACACCAGTATTTAACATATTTGCAAGAAAAAAATTATCTTCTTTACAATATGAAAAAATGCAGTATTTATTTATGTTCCCTATATTTTGTACTGTAGCGCTAAATATATCATGATGATTTATTGTTTGAATTGTTTATGTCTGAATATAATTACATTTATTTGAATTTGAATTTGTTTATAGCCTTAGGCATCTGTGGATTAGGTCAGAATAAGGAACTTGAAAGGATTTGGGAATAGTCCGCTAGCGTAGCAATTTATATAGTTTAACTGATGAGAAATCTGAATCAGGATAGCCTTTCGGTGGTATTGTTATTTATCGTGCAGACAAGGTATTACAGCAATTATCTACAATAATACTACACGAGAAAGTTGATAAGTGAACAAAATTTAAATCCATTTGTGTTCCAAACTGGGAGCTAAATTCAATGAAAAAAAATTGTTATTATCCAGCATGTAAAAATGGAACGTGCTTACATTTTCCTTGTGTAACTTTGCCAGAGCTAATCAATTTATTTGTTTCTTGTAAAATTTAGTTTTTGTCTCGTATCACTTTTTCGCATATTGAAATTCCATTAAGAATAAGACATTAGTTTCTGCACTATGTAATATTCTTGTTCAAAACTATACTTAACTTAAAATATG
>JAGDQP010034783.1:0-19091 GCA_022664845.1 Lepisma saccharinum | reverse complement strand
GAATTCTTTATTGGCTCCAGTTGGTAGCACTGTTTCAGAGAGAGAGAAAATTCTGTGAACTAGAAAGATTTCAACGATTGATAAGAAGATTAACTTGCCGAATTCAGTCAGTCGCACTGTGCTGAATTCAGTGGTACTGATTATTTTATATCTAAATTGATGTAGGTTTTATTTATAAGTACAGATTCAAATTCCGACTGCGTCGTAATGCTAGGCGAACATAAATAAAGAAAGCTAGTTCTAGAGCAGCAGAGTTTCGACTCAAGGTGTTATTATACCGTTGAACTTGTTGATCAGTTTGCCCGCCCGAGTTTCCTCGACGAGCAAGCTCGACAGTGTTATAGAACCTTTATACTGACAAGTTTTCTCGTCGAGGAAGCTGATCAACAAACTCGACAGTGTTATAGAAACTTTACACTGACAAGTTTTCTCGTCGAGGAAGCTGATCAACAAACTCGACAGTGTTATAGAACCTTTACACTGACAAGTTTTCTCGTCGAGGAAGCTGATCAACAAACTCGACAGTGTTATAGAACCTTTACACTGACAAGTTTGCTCGTCGAGGAAGCTGATCAACAAAATTGACAATGTAATTGCAAAAAAATCCGTCAAACTTGCTTAAGGACAGGCTCGTCGAGCAAGCTGGAGAGACTAAATTTCCTTGACGCCTAGTGGAGAAATACAGTCGAGGAAGCTGATTATCAAACTCGATAGTGTAATACTCGGGCTTCCTCGGCAGCAAACTCGTCCAGTAAACTGTTGAGCAAGCTGATCAACAAGCTTAATAGTGTACTAGAGCCTAATAGTGTTCGAGAACTGTGCTAAATTGATACCGACTGAGCAAAGTAAAGAGAAATAATTATATGGATCAAGTACGGCACTGCTCTGTTTCACTTTGTTCCACTCCAACTTTCACATTGGGTGTGCGGGTACCCTAAGAAAGGTAAACCTGCTTCAGCATGGCATAAAAATGACATAAGTAATTCAAAATTTAGCAAGCAGACTGAAAGACAAGTGGTTCAAGTGAGCGAAACTAAAGCGTTACTTACTGTCGATATATGAATCGACAATAAGTTGTTAGTGTGTTTATCCAATCAAAGAGTCAGCTGCCAGAAACTCAAGATATTAATACAGAATTAGTTTGAAATATTAACGTTTCATTTTAATGTTTTTTTGTGCATTCTAAACGTTTACCCCTTTCTACTACTTGACATCAATCTAATTGAAAGTGGAAGATCTGGATAGCAGCAGAAAATTAAACTTTCTTTAAATCTTCTGTCATCATAAGTAGAGTACTGTTTATGAGACAGAAGCACAAAAAAATATTCTTTTAGAAGTACCGCTCGTGATTTGAATTTCAGTATTCAATTTTGACGTAAGATGTCAGCACTTGGATTCTATAGTCATGTAGTGAAGCTTATCTTATCTACAGATAAGACCCATAAGCGCGCCAAATAGTAAATACGGGTGGTTTCATAAACACTTGAGCTGATATTTCTCCCACGATAGAAGCTTGGAATAACAACTTTAATTCCTGAACCGTCGGGAACTATTTTCAGAATCTTTTAATTAGAATTAGAATCCTAGAACCTACCACTAGAAATTTAGTTATCCTAACCTTCTAATTAGAACTTTAATTCCAGAATCTTACATTGATTGAATTGTTATTAAGGATAGGACCTACAGTTTTTGGTAAAGTGGGTTCCGAACCCTTCGTTTAAGATACACCGGCGGGAATTGAAACCGTAACCACGTGTACAGAAATCAAGCACACTTACTTTTTGACCATACCGAGGTCTTCAGAATCTTAGAAATAGAACTCTAATTTTCCAAGCTTTGAGTTAGAATTCTAATTCTCGAAGTTTCAAATACTAGAACCTTCAAATTAGAACTTTAATTTCGGAAGCTTTAGAATGTTAATTTCCAAAGATTCGAATTACAACTATACAATCACAAAATCTTCAAATCAGGATTTTTAATCCCAGAAGCTTCGAATTGGAACTTTATTTCATTAGTTATAAAAGTGTAATTAGAAAATTTTAGAGCTTCAGTTCTCGAAAGCTTCAAATTAGAACTTTAATTCTCTCAAGCTTCAATTTAGAACTTTGATTCTCGCAAGTTTAACATTAAAACTTTTAATTCGTAATGCTTTAATTCTAAAAAAAATCATGGCCTGATCCATAGATGCCTAAAGGCTACAAATCCTAAACCGCCGCAGTAGAACTTTAATTCCAGAAGCTTTAAATCAGAGCGTCAGTTCTAACTATCTTTTTTCGTGACTAAAAGCAAAGCGTGAGAGAAATCATGTCAAACATATTAAGAAGAAGGAGAACTAAAATAGGTGAAGAGCATAGGTTAAAAGGTCTTAGAGTACATAAAAAACGAGAAATACGATTAACAACTGTTTGGGAAGAAGAGCTTTCATTAGCTGGCTGATTAATGTTGAAAATCCATTACAGTGAAGAGAAGAGAAGCTTTTAAAACAATTGAGTAGTGACCTACTTTTCTTTTAAGATGAAACTAGCATTAAGTAAATAAGGGTAAGAGAAAGATAGACATAAGGAAAGTTCATTTGGATCCATCAACAGTGTTGCAAGAGGCTGGGAAAATCTTTTGTAAATATGTAAATTTGTAAAATCACTTTACACAGAAGATATATACGAATGTGTCCCCCGGTGGGTGAGTGGTAACCCTTGCTACCTTGTAATTAAGGGGGTTAGGACTCAAATGATTCTGAGCTCAGTTTAAAATATAGGTCCCATTCTAAAGACATCACCATTCGATGAAAGGTAATGGGAAACCAAAATCGGTTCACCTTGTTCAGGTAGAACACCCATCACCAACGTCACCTGCTGAAGAAGAACGTCTTTTGTAATATATCACATTCGAATGCAACGTGTCTCGTAAAAATATGAATACAAACCACCCCATCACAGTTTCTTTTGTTGGTTTGAATTGTGGTTTCTTTTTTTTTTTTTTTTCTATTCAAGTACGTAGCTTCCTACTGTTTAATGTTTGGTCCAAATCACACTCGGGTTTGAATCCTAGATGGAAGACGAGTGCTTCGCACAAACCAACATACGATGTTAGTTGCCACTACAATTGCTCTTTCCTCCCCACTCTATTTTACGGTATCTGGATTACGAGACTTCATTAAAAATCTCGAAAGAAGCACCATCATTGTTAGCATTCAGCTGAACGTGGAAGTTCGTTCAAACAAGTATATCCCCAATGTTCTCTTTCTAGTGGGGTATTATTTTTCTTTCTTAGTATCATCAAAGGCTTGTATCCGTCTTTCTCTGCCTTTTTCTATGTAATCATCAGGGACGATGACAAAGTGTCCCTCCGACAAAGTGTCTCTACGACAAAGTGGACCTGATTTTGAGAGACAGTTTGTCGGTGACAAAATGTATCTTCGATGAACCAAATTGAGAAAGAGAGACAGTTTGTCGTGTTCGACCCCTTCAAAGTGTCTCTCTTCAGGAATGCGATACAGTTTGTCGTAGAGACACTTTGTCGCCGATGAACCAAATGAGAAGAGAGACAGTTTGTCGTGTTTGACCCTGCCAAAGTGTCCCTCCTCAGAAATGCGATACAGTTTGTCGTAGAGACACTTTGTCGCTGATGAACCAAATGAGAAGAGAGACAGTTTGTCGTGTCTGACCCTGTCAAAGTGTCCCTCCTCAGGAATGCGATACAGTTTGTCGGAGAGACACTTTGTCGCTGATGAACCAAATGAGAAGAGAGACAGTTTGTCGTGTTTGACCCTGTCAAAGTGTCCCTCCTCAGGAATGCGATACAGTTTGTCGGAGAGACACTTTGTCGCCGATGAACCAAATGGGAAGAGAGACAGTTTGTCGTAGAGACACTTTGTCGCTGGGACACTTTATCGGCTACGAACCAAATGAAGAGAGACAGTTTGTCGGAGAGACACTTTGTCGCGGTCCCAATCATCATATCCATCAGTTTCTCAACTGCATCCAATGTATAAGTAAACGATATCATAACCAGACTATTTCTCCTTTAATTTCTATCTGCCATGTTCATCCTGTCTTTCTCATCTACCTCAGTACTGTATTTCCTCATTGCTATTGTATCCTGCTGAATGTTTTCGTTCTTTATGAGGTATCGTATGCGTTATCAATGTAATTTTTCCGTACTTCATAAGGAATCCATCTGATATTTTCATTCTTCATTAGGAATCCAGCTGATATTTTCATTCTTCATGAGGTGTCATCCCCAAGTCTTCATCATTCTTCATGTGTTATCAATGTAATTTTCAATACTTCATAAGGAATCCAGCTGATATTGCCATTCTTCATTAGGTATCCAGCTGATATTTTCATTCTTTCTGAGGAATCCAGCTGATATTTTCATACTTCATGGGGTATCCAGCCCAAGTCTTCATCATTCTTCATTAGGAATCCAGCTGATGTTTTCATTCTTTATGAGACATCCAGATTATCATTTTTTAAAATGAGGTATCCAGTTCTCAATGAGATGCACATTTCTAAATTTTTATACTTAATCTTCGCATAGCTCAGGTTTCCAGCTTAATATTCCAGAGAAAAAGTGTTTCCAACCTTCTCTTCGCCATCATCGACTTACAGAATATACTTTTATTTCTGAAACACTATTTCCCAATTCTTTTTCCTTACTTTGACTTCTGTTGTATGTGTTTACATCATTCTTCACTTCTTTTTAAATCACTTTTGTCTTTTGGTGGACAAACTAATTTACAAGAACCAAATAGAGGAAATATAATAGATAGACCAGTAGCCATCAGGAAACCTCAAGACGATGACGATTTCTCACTCCTCCTAAGGAAGATTTATGACTGCAGTGCAGATCCGTTGGGCAAAGAAAACATATAATAAAATATCTGTACCTTGAAGTGTTTCTTTAGCTGTACTACTGCTTTATTTTGTTTCATCAGATGACTTCCTCTTAAATCATAAATGTTCCAAAATTTCTCGGAACCCTTAACACCACATAAATTAGTAAGAAGTAAATAATCTTTCTTTAGAAACAAATGTTCAGGGTTAGTTTATGATATGCCGTAAGTAGACACGAACGAAATGAAGGCTGGATAGATTCAATCAAAAGATTAAAAACATTTAACTAGAATATATTGTATCCTTTAATATGTAAGTATGACGGCTAACTGGATACTACACGTTTTAATCGGCAATGCTCATTTACTTTTACCTATGATCCAATAGCATCTATCATCTCTATGAGTCTGAGATCCTTCATATAGTGCAAACCTAACTCCCAATTAGAAACAGCAGGAGTACCATATATATTGAAGTAAGTATTGACAGAAAAGCTCTTGGTTCTAATTAATCAACAAATGACCTCCACAACCTGTTAAGATGGCCGGCGTAAGCATGACTCAGACTCATACTACCTCTCCAGCAACCATAACTACTAGACCGCGAAGAGTTGATTGAAGCTTGAAGAGTTGATTTAAAAAAAAACTTGGACAAGCTTTGATTTGTTGTGTCATCCATGCTATGTCACAATTCTCTACTTTTGCCAGATTTTCGATAAACTCAGTGGTTCCCTCGAAGCCCACTTTAACGAAACTGTAAGTCCGTACTTATAAAATCTTACTGTAAAATCACATTTTCCTATAATTTCCGAAAATATTATCGTTTTTGTCGTGTCGGGAGATAGTTGGTTTCTCGCCATGCTTTTGTAGACTGTGTTCCGTCTGATAGACAAGGAATTTAGAACCGAAACCAAACACTACTCCCCTGCTGGTGAAATTTGCCACACGCGAGATTTTGGACCAGGCGAAGTTTTGGTCTCGCGAGGTATCGGTCTGGCGAGGTTTTGGCCTCGCGAGGTTTCAGTTGCGAGGTTATGTCCCAACAGCAGACAAACTACATAATCTACTTACATTTAAAAAAAATATTATTTAACATGTTTATAAAAAAGAATCATGCAACCGTTATGCTGGATTGTCGTCTAACAACAAGCAAATTATTTGAAGTCAAACATTTCCCATCTTACCCAAGAAATCAAGACTCAAAATTCCATCAACCAATAACGAATCTCCTTTGCAGTTTGTTTAAGTTATTTTGTCTTATGATTGGTGGAATATTATTCGTCATATTGCAACGAGGTGGGGCCATCTCACGGACATTTAATACGCGAATTCACCATCAGTCAGTGAAATGGGAAAGGGTTAGATTGAAAGTCATTAGTTCAGTAGCACAAGAGGTGACGTACAATGTCATACGGAAGATGTCTGTGTTATAATACGGTACTTCCAATTCATTACGAAACTCTCTTTTATCTCTAACAGGCAGACACATAATATACGTGAAAGCACGTGCATACACGTACACCTGTGCTCATCTATAGAAAAGTTCTTGTAATCCATAGCCAACCAAATTTGAAATTATTGACAAAAAAAAAAGACATCCAACCTCTTCATCACGTTCTTGTTCTACGGCTTCAAAGTTACGTGTACCATTCTTCTTCCTACCGCGGTACGTGCGTCCACCCACAAGCTTACCATTTACAGTATATGTGATTGCTAGTAGCCCAATTGCAAGATGTAGTAAGTCCAATCTGACACTTTTTCCAGAAGTGGAGATATCCCAGGTTTCTTACCTGGGAATGACCTTTCTGTTTAGGATTTAAAGGGTAAATAATGAATTTAAGATACGGTACCTTGGTAGTGAAGCTATAGAAAAAGGGAGCTTATAATCTGGCCCAGTCTCCCTATCAGGAAGACTTGTCGAGCCGGTGCAGGGCCGACGGCGGCCCAACGTCGGCCCGACGAGTCTTGTTCATAGGGTCCGTCCTTGTCCAGAAATTAAATCTCAGGAACTAGAAGGTGAGAGGTGCTTGAGATGTTGTTGGAAAGGTATTGACTAGATTAGCTCAGAGCCGTCCGAGCCGTATTAATTGGTGTACTGGTTCAGTGTTGCCAACCCATTTTAAAAAAAAATCAATTGTTCAAAACTCTTCCTTCCATTCCGTTAGACCTAACTCCGCCAAATTTGGCATAAACATTATTTGACACAATATAAATATATTGTGGGTGTCCCCGTAACCAAGCACACCGTTATCAGTGTTGCCAATCCGTGTCCAGAAAATATATTTCATGAAGCACAAGGTATACCGATGTGGAAAGATCTTGGCTAAATCTCGTTATTGTTAGAAAGGTCTTGACTAGACTAGCTCAGAGCCGCCGGTATAGTTTTGATTGGTGCAATGGATCAGTGTTGCCAGCCGATTGTTTCTAAATTCAATTTTCATAATTTTTTTTTACACCAATCTGCACCAATATTGGTATAGACATTATTTGACACAATAGAAAAGTATTGTCTGTTTTCTCGTCCCTAAACGCTGCAGTTGTCAGGGTTGCTAACCTGTTTTATAAAAAATGAATGCTTCTGTTCCTGAAATGCTATCAATTATCAGATAATTGGCATTCACACCCTTACTGTTAATTTGCAAAATGGTGACCACACTGCAGCTAAGGGACTAAAACCACAGTTGCCAAACAATCCTTGCAAATACTACCCTGTGCGCGCGTGTTTGTCTACGTTGGTGACCTTCACGATCCGTCTATGCCAAGGATCTAATCTCTCTTTAAAAGTGGGGAAGTCATTCACCCAGATAACTTGGCAACTTGGCTCAAGAGAAGTGACCACAAACAATAAAGCTAAAGGTGGAGCACTAAAAAAATCTGCACGTGTTTTCTGAAAAGCCTGTATATCCATTATCCACTGACCCGACTTTATGAATGTGTGTGGAAGAGCAGGATAATGAACAGTAAGATGAATTCTTAAGAAGGAAGGTCAACAGATGAAGAACAATAATAAGCGGAAACTATATATATTATACTTTAGTACAGTTATAACTTAATTGCCAGAAGGATATAAAGTTATGGTCTATATCTGTTGATGAGTAAAGGTGAATTCGATGCTAACTGTATCTCTTGTTTTCTTCTTTCTGTTGCAGATCATTTTCGCAGCGCCGTTGAAGCTTACTCTTGCACCTGGTAAGTAATTGCACAGTACTTTTTGGGGCATCATTGCCCTTTGAACTATTTATTGTAAAAGTGATTCATGGCTTGCTTTAACTGCATGTACAGTATTTATAAACTGAAAAGCCTTCAGTTCTCGATAAATTATACGACAGAGATTTTGTAAACAATTCCGAAATGGGTGGCTGGGAAATGTAGAATTTTGGGATTTGATGATGAGAATACAATTTCGTGCTACTTACTAACGAACTTTTGGGCGGACTTCCTCACAATTAGACACCCTCCCCCTCTGAGTCAGTGAGAGCGCAAAGAATATAGAAACCTCTGCACTTCTATAAAGAATATAGGATCCCAGGACCAGCTTGTGCTTTGAGGGGCAGAGTGTGTGAGCCAGTTATTATCAGTAAGGACGGAGGCCAGCTTGCGTCTCGAGGTCTTGAGCCAACTTTCCTTACGAGGGTGAGTGAGGGCAAAGGGTGTCGCGAGGCTAAGCGTGAGTGAGAATTAAGAGCCAGTTAACTGCACGAGGTCAAGTCCCAATAACCCATTGAGCCGAGTGAGGGCAAAGACCAGCTTGTGTCGCGAGGGTAAGGGTGAGTGAAAATTAAAGCCAGTTAACTTCACGAGGGCGAAGCCCAACAACCCACTGAATAGAGTGAAGACGACGCACAAATTACCTTGGAAAATAATGATGATGGGTGTTCTGCCCGAAGGCAGGTTCTGATCCGAAGGTCCCTGGGCAAGGTGAACCCATGGTGATTTGTCATTGTCTTCCATCGGATATGGATGACTTCCTAAGGACGGGACCTACAGTTTAACGTAGGGTCGGAACCACTTGTGCCTCCACCACCGGGAAGCGAAGAGGAGTAAGTGTTTTAAAATAAAAACTTTTCGTTGTAAAAATGCCGTAATGAGTGACTGAAAATAGTCCCGCAAATAGCGTATGTTTCTTTTTTTTTTTACAGCTATATTATGTTTAATGAAAATGATGAAGGAAGGCCTCGCTTCACATAACGGTGTATTTACTTATTTTATTTGTCTTAATGAGTAGTACAGATATCAATGACCACAACCCATTATACGTCTAGCAGATGATGTCCCAAGACGAGAATGTTCCGTAGAAAAGACTCTTGAACTTAGCGACCAGGTCTTTTATTGTTTCAAAATGTTAACCAACTCGTAACTGCTTATCCAAAATCACTACCCCCCCGCCACAAGACCACAGGAATTGACTTGCAGTACAGAAGCGGTTCCTAACCTTTTAGAAATCGCAGACTCCCAGAAGGTAATGAAATTCATCGTGACTCCCACGATAGCTTGGTTGGTAAAGTGTTAGCTTCGCCTTTAGAGGATCCTGTTCCGTAATCCAGCGGTCAGCTATGTTGACTGAGGTTTCTCCTCGGTCAAATGGCTAATGTTTGGGTGGTACACCTCGCAACTATCCAGGAAAATGGCGCTTGAAGGCTATAAGTACAAGACAGTTCAACTCAATTCTTGCTGTACTCTGATTCTCATCATTTTGTGGTATTTTCCCGGTTCATGATTTTTTTTTTATTTTTATTTTTTTGTCCATTGTTTGCTGATCCGTGAGTATTAAAAGGTTGAAAATACACTGCTTTAGGCAACAAACCGAATGGTTGATAAGAGAATTGGTGAAATGAAGAAAGTGGGAGGAAACGGGAGGACCCCGAGAATACCAACGCACACGATATTTGTTCACCACAAAATCCCATGACACGAGCCGGGATCGACCCGGAAACTCCACGCACGAGAGGTGAGCGTTCTATTACTGAGGCCACCGCGGCACAAATGGATCTGAAGCTGGTTACTTTCCTATTGGCTTGTTTAGATTTCGGTGTTACTTCATCTGTAGTTAATTGATGGCCAGAAAGTAGCGAGGCTCTCTTTAGTTTAAAGCTATCTAACGGTAGACCAATGTCGTTAATAAAAAAAACACATTAAACAATGTTTTAAGACTCAGTATATTTCTAACCGATTAAATTTCAGCAGCACCTCAGAAACAATTTGATAGTTGCTCTTCAGTATGTCTGATAATGACTTTTGTGGATCAATTCTCAAATAACCAACCAATACAACTCACGTTGGATACCGTACATTTTTTTTTCGTAGCATCATTTGGCCATGATTGATAACTCATGCAGAGCAGAAAATTTCCATAATAAACCTCTTCTTCGTCAATAAATCTTGCGCATAAATTAATTATCTGTTAGTGTTTGTTAAAATATGTTCTTTCTATAATCTTCAACATCCAATACATTTGATGTAAGCAGTATTGCTCACTGTTTTAACTCTCCATTGATCAAGCTACATTAATTCCCATTGTAATGAACAACGAGTTCTAATACGCCCGGTAGTAATACAATTAATGATCCTTACTATTTAAAAATGTTGGACATGTCCAGTTCTGCTGATAAGTCATTGTTAGAATTTTTTTTAGTGTTTTGTGTTCAGATTCCATTTCGTTTAATTTGAAGCTTATGATTAGTTCAATTTTATTTTAATTTTGAAATGATTTTTTATATAATTCAGAAAAGTTATTACCAAGTTCTCTTCTGAAAAGAAATAAGGTTTCGAGGAATATTTACAGGTATCTGGAAATTTCACGCTTCAATTTCCATTGTGTCATAAATTCCGAAATTGGTACTCGCTTGCTTTGCCAATTGAAACGATAGTGCTACCAGAAGGAGAAAAAAAAATCAGAAGATAACGCTTAAGAAAATAGTAAATTGTAATCTTATAAACGTTCTATAATAGTAGGTTAAAAAATTAATAATAAATATATAATATGCTCCTCTTCATGATTCATCTGTAAATTTCTCCCATATCTATGTCACCCCCCACACGCACATACATATATATGTGTTTGTGTGTCCCCTTGGGAAAATTCCTGGCTACGCCCTTGCTTAAAGCGTCAATTTCCGGCAATAAATTAAAAAATATATATAAAAGTTCGTTGTTATGTTTCTATCTTTGATCGTTAGTAATAGAGGGAAATAATTAATAATCTATAGATATATGGAGACATCTGCAGTACTCTTTTTTTTTTAAAAAAAAAAACGCGTACCATATATTGTTCTTAAAGGCTTTTCGCAACAATAGATAAAAAAGAAACGAATTAGACCATGATCGCATTTTATTTTCATTTCCTTTAGCAGCTTAACTAAAAAAAAAAAAGGCTTTTCTGTGCTTGCGTGTGGTTCAACATGAAATGAATGTAATAGCTGTGGTAATAGGAAGTAATCCACCGTATTAGATGTATAAATATCCTTTCTATGTTAAGTATAGTCCGACCTACTTATCAAAATTCTTGAAGATAAAATGTTTAATCTACTCTCACGATTCATTAGCCGGATCCTATTTGTACTTTTTTTTTTTAACATTGGTATTAATCTCTCTCTCTCTCTCTCTCCGAAATGGGATCAATTTTCTGCCTAATCATTTAGCCGAGTAAACCAATCGAGACAAAAAAAATCTATGCCATACGAATATTTAGTGTCCTTGATAAGTATGCAATGTTGTTCACCTACTAACTTAATTTGCATTAGATTGGCTTCGACAGTCAGCTATGGCCTAAGCTCGTAGTATGTTTCAGGGATGACATCTCTGGGCGAACACTCTTCCGGGAAAGGGATGAGAAAGGTATACACCCTGCGGTTTTATTGTATGCGTTGTCCAGGTATTTGTCAGATGAAAGTGAGAATATTTGTCAGACGAAGTAAGCATATTTGTCTGATAAAAATTAGGATATTGGTCTTATGAAAGTAAGGATATTTGTCAGATGAAAGTGAGAATATTTGTCAAATGAAATTAATGATATTTGTCAGATGAAAATGAGAATATTACTCTGATAAAAGTAAGGATATTTGTCAGATGAAAGTGAGGATATTTATTAGATTAAAATGAGAATAGTTATCAGATGACAGTGAGGATAAGAAAGTGACGAAAACTCCTAAAACAGCCTCACCACGAAACTGTCCGGTATAGGCAATGGAGTTCCCCGACGGATACCTATCACAGCTAATACAGAATCTGATTTAATGCTTACGTGTAAATTTTTAACATCGGAAGTCTTAATGGCAATGACGGCGACAGGATAAAATGTCCGGGGGCACGCTGACAAAACTGTGGGGTTACAAGGGGGAGTTAAGATAGATTTTAGGGGCTTCAGCCCCCGTATAGAGCCGTTCATGCTTGATGAACAGATTCGAGAGTCAGAAAAAGTTCGGAACTTCATATATTATACACATATCTTAAAATCTAATTAGTAATCAACGTAAAATCTTCCAGTCATTATATAGATAGTACAGGCTATATATAGCCTGTCACTGCAATGTTGCCAACTTAACATAAGTTCTAAACAATCTGTCTCCATTTATATACCCTAAAGTTTGTAACCCTGCCTAACGTAAGGAATCAAACATATTCGTTTGCATTCACTCTTTGCGTGTAAAAACCAGATTTAGTGTGTGTGTTTTGTTTTAAATAGAAAGGTTGATTTGGCAACATTGCATCACTTATGACAATGCAGTGATAGGTTATGGGTTAGTATAATGACTGAAAAGTTGGTTGCCTAAATGAATTTGAAATATATTCGGGATATTTCCCCCTAAAAATGGTGAATATCTTTCTTATGTTTGGATCTACATGGTGTATTGGCGAAAGTCACTGACTTCGGACCAGTAACACCGCGCAGCTTATAGCTCTACTCAAGCTGGCAACCCTGAGTTAATTTTTAGAGCAGTGTTTTGGGTCCTACCTATTCTACAAAAGAGTGAAGAAAGAAAATTGGAAGCTTTCGAAATATGGATATGGAGAAAATATTTTGAAAAAGTCAGCTGATCACAAAGTAGATACGAAAATACAACACTGTTGACAATAAAGAGAAAAAGTAACTGGTTAGGACATTTTCTTAGCAGAGATTGTGTACGAAAGGATGCAATTGAATGTACGACTGAAGGAAAAAGAGGAAGAGGAAGAAAACGCTTCCAACTCCTTGAAGATATTAATCATAAATTAAGACAGAAAGTCAAGATCGAGATGAATGGAGACGGCTTGTCGTCCCTTCAAGGACTTGCCACTTTCGACAAAGATAACCTACAATAGAAGCACTGGCCGCTACCTTTCCTATTCGTTTGCTTCCCGAGGGACGTCATCGCTAATATGTAAAAGATTTACGCCATAGATGCATGTGCAGTCTCCGTTAATGTAAACTGTCACTCTTAAATTGTTATTTAATGTGCGTTCAACTTGTTAGACAAAATTATCATTACAGCACCATTTTTTTGGTATAAATTCGATATCTGCATCCAATCATACTTCTACTGAACAACCGTAGCTCAGTTGGTAAAGCCTTGGCTTCGCTTCGAGAGGTCCTTGGTTTGATACCAGCGACCACCATCCGGACTAAGGTTTATCGTCAATCACACCAGGCAAATTGTGGAATGGTATCTTCAACTTAGCCACTGACCGACTCCTTTCCGTATCCTCTGCTCTACCCTAACCCGGACTGAGCCGTAGCCTAAAGGCCATAAATTCAATTCAATCACACTCCAATTGAAACACTAAAAACTTACGATGAGTACAAAAGAAAATACAAAGAACGAAAGGTTAAACCACAAGAAACTGAAAACGTAGACAAGAAGAAAAAAAACTCAAAATAAAAGAAAAGAAAAATACAAGACAGACATCCATCTGTTCGAGAGGTCAAGAAAGAATGCGGAAGGTCAGCAAGCATGAAACAACGAAACAGTTAAGACAAAAAGTTTTGAAAAAAAATAAAAATAAAAAGGAAGAAAAATCTTTGGGTGGATTAGAACTGGACGAGAACGAATATCAGAGAATCCCGTTTTCCATTTTGGTGAAGGCAGACTCTTCTTTCAATCAAGTTACGAAGCACAAAAGGTCTCGTCGTTACGATAGTTGATCATCCCGTTTTTACTTAGAACGAAAATTCAACTACCAGCAAACACTGCAACTTCTAATTTGATCTAAAGAAAAAAAAAAGAAACAAAATGAACAGCTGCTATGTTTTCCAATTCTTTGTGCCATGAATTTTTCCTGTCTGATATAAAACCTGATTCATTTTCTTATATGCAGACATAGGAGGCCAATTATGTCTTCTTTTTTTTTTTTTTTTCACCTGGCAATTTTTCACCACCATTTCGCCTTTAGGTCAGAAAATTAGTTTACTGGGAAACATATTCTAACGGTAACTTCGAAATTCACTTGCTCCTTTTTTTTTTTATTCCTTATTATTAACAGAATAACTTTTGATAGAACCGAGTGGCCTTTTGGCTGTTCCGCTCCTTTCTTGTATTACGCCCAAACCGAAGAATACTATGAACAATCAAGGTGTTCTACAAAAAAAGGACGGTGTGAGGAGAATTTAGCTTGAAAGAAAAGAAACAAAGAATTGATATCGCTTGTTGTAACGGAACCTCGACAGTAATTTTGCTTCCATCATAATTTAATAAGTGACTTACTTATTTCTAATTTTTGTTAGGCTGTATTCCATTGGTGGATTTTATTGCTATCTTTTTATCGTCCAGTATCTGTCTGACTTTCACAGACAAAGGATCGAAGCGGGGTCAGTCACTACGAACTTCTTGTGCATTTCAGGATAGGAAACCGAGTGTGCTTGTCTTAACCATTAGAATGTAATCAACTCGTACGTGGACATTTTTGTCTCAACTGTTTCTTCATGCTAGAGAATCCAGTAAGTGATTTATCTAAAGATTATTTTGTTAGTATATGGTTCGCGAGTTATTTAATGTTGTCGTCCTTTTAAATTTCCATTTATTTTACATTAATAGGTTAGGCAGTTAACATCTATGGTCTAAGTCTGAGGGATGAAGTCTCTCGGCGAATTCTTTTCCTGGAAAAGAGATGAAGAAGATATAGTCTTAGTCTAGGTGTCAGATCGATATATTCAACTAGTGAAACTAAGGTAACCTCCAACAGGAATCGAATTTGCCTACCTTCCTCAGTGCTGATTCGAAGATCGTTTATTTTCTTGCTGACAGTAATGTTGTATACGTACAGTTAATACCAAAAGTGTGTGCCCAGTCGTAAAATCTCTTTTCCAAATTACTTTATAATGGATAGTCTGATTTGAGTACAGTTTTCTTTTTTCTTTTTTTTTTTTCGGGAGGAGTAGCTTACAGAAAATGACACTCTTTACGTTACAGGAGATTGTACTCAAATCGATCAATCCATTCTAAAGTTATTCAGAAAAGAAATTTTAGGACTAGGTACAAACTTTTGCCCTTGACTGTACATGATAGTGATGATTGGTATTCTTCCTGAAGGCAAGTCTATGATTCAGAGGTCCATGGGCAAGGTGAGCCGATGGTAGTTTGCTATTATTTTCCGACGGGTGAAGATGGATGATACCTACAGTTCAAAGTAGGTTCCGAATCACTTTTGTCGTAACTAAGTTAATTTAGTCTTCAGCCTGGTTCTTCTAGAATAAAGCCGATCCGCGAAAAATCACCATCTCTACCCATAGGAGTAACACAAAGGAATACCTTCGCGATATGAATGTATGTTTTAAGTAATTCTGTTCTAACAATAGGGTTATCATGTTTCGTAAACTTAATTTTATTGTCTCTGAGGCTGTAAACTGGGTACCGTGCATGGGAGAAGAATGGTAAAGGGTAACTTCCCAGATAGCACCCAAACTTGCAACAAGTTTGTACCAGGTTTGCGCAAAGTTTGGTATTACATTGCTACAGACTTGCAAGTTGACAAGCGACAACTTTGCTACAAACTTTGCACACCAAACTTGCTACAAACTTGTCTTGTTAAATATCAAGCCTGTGGATGAACAAGATTCCTATTGCCTGGATTGGGACTCGAACCTAGAATCTTAAGTTTTGTTTGTTGTCCGTCATTCAATCCACTGCTCTATTGCACCACTCCTGCTTTCTATTTTACTAATCCTTTTATATTACGAAGACATTTTTTGAGTAAATGCACTGATGTAGGCAGAAATTCGAAACAGTGAAAGCTCATTGATCTTTTTTTTTTTTTTTTTAGCTATGAAACCTGTTTGTTTGATTTTTCACAAACTGTTCTCCTCAGGAAAATCATAACGATGTGTATACTTTTCTGCTCGAGTCTCTGATATGTTGCGTTTTGAGGTCTTTGTATTGTGTATAATGAAAGAAAATGATAATTATCTAACTTGAATTGTTTAAGTTATTTTCGAAAAATGCGTACAATTTTGAAAATTATATAAAATATTGAAAAATACGAAAGGAAGGAAAGCGGAGCAAATAAGTACGAACAAACAGAAGTTGTTGTTTTTTTTTTAAAAAAAAAGGAAGGTATTTTTTGTGTGGAACCTCGGCGTTGGTAATCAAACAGGAAAAATCACTGTAAAGAAAAATCAAGAAACTTGGCTAAAACTAGCGTACTATCTCGACATTGGCAGCCAGATTGTTTGAGAAATGTCGATTGTTGACCCGAACAGCAAAGTAAACGTCATTATGATACTCTTCAGGTGACTTACTTCTGAAAAATCACGAATCAGTCTTCTTCATAACTCTATTCCAACACAGGATCAATAAAGACCACATAAATGCCTTTATTCCAGAAACTGTTTTCGCCACATAAAAAGTCTATTAAAATGTACTTCGTCCAACAGAAGAATCGTGGAGTAATGATTTTAGTGACGGACAACAAACAAATTTTGAAGATTGTGGTTTCGAACCCCACTGCAGACGGAATTCATTTTCTGCCACAGGCTCCATGTTGGCCTACCAACGTTTGGTCATAAACAAGGTTTGTAGCAAGTTTATCGTGCAAAGTTTGTAGAAACGAGCGAAATGGGTAGAGACAAAGAATCTAACCGATTTTGAACAGTGCAAGGATTTTTCGGTGCCCAAATGGCAGGTTCAGCTATATTCAGAATTGGCGGACTTTCTCAAAGACCTCCACTTTACTTTGAATGGAACATTATGGAATCCAAAACCTGGATTCCAAAATCGCAACACCAGAGCTCCGGAAAATTAGGATTTCCAAAGGTCAAAAAATCAGAATTTCGCAATTGACTTCTGGCTTCGAATCACCATACTCTCCAGTCTACTAGTAAAATGACTGAATAATGCCTTGTTTACATTACTGAGATTGTTATGATGGTAAAAATCATGGTTGTTGAAATAACTTACGTTTAGACTACGAAACTTAACTTGGTTATCGTGTTTGTATTGCCGTTGTCAGTAAAGAAACAGATTACAGGCTTATAGTAAGGAATCTACTTTTTCCATACTCTAAGGTTACACGGTGGAGGTTTAAATTATAAAATACTGAACACAAATGAATTGATTGTAGCGTAATATTTTGTAGATTAGTTCTGCCATCATTCTTTTATACTTTAAAAGTGATACGAACCACTAGGATGCTATATATTTTGATAAAGAAAGAAATAAACTCACGAAGTGAGCTGCGCTTAACGGCCATCTTGCGTTTAGATAACTAACGTAAAAAGATAACTGTCGTAAGTTGACGCTGGTTAAATTTGAAACCCGCGTTAACGTTCACTACCGTTTACATTACTAAAATAATCTTGGTCAACGATAACCATTGTAAGATGTTAGTAATGTAAACGAGTCATTAGAGGAACCAGAGACAACTCAGGGCAGCTAAACAGGATGGCCACAAGTGCCCAAGTGACAGTTTCATTGTCATATTACTATGTTGTTTCGTGTCGGAATGATTCCTGTGATTATGGAACGATGAACGTATTTCATCAATATGCTGAAGAAGAAGAAGAAGTTTTACATTTTGATATTTTGTTTCATAATTTGTGAGCAGAAAAGAATACGTTGGAACTGTTGAAGGAGTTGTAGTTGGAAAGTAGTGGAAAGTCTTCTTCGCTTGTGTAGTAGCGATTCGTAGTTCTTATAAAATGTAGGAACTGTTCAAATCTTCCATCTAGATGGCAATTCATGAATTCTCTTGACTCAATGTTGCCATACTACATCTAACTTCTCTACAAGTATTTGTCATATCTTTACTTCCTTTCTCATGAGAAAACATGATTTTTTTAAATTAAAATATATTGCTCTTAACTATAGAAAGTTCCTTGATTCTTATATGGAAGAATCACCACTGCGCTTGTAATGTCCATGGGTCTCTCACCATCTGATTCTTCATCACTAAGCTAAGTGCGTATCACCTTTTTCTTTCTTTTGTAAGCGGTGCTTGTGGTATGATTCGCCGGTAATCGAGAGCGTGATCGTGAATATATCTATATGTTGACTGATTTTTAATACTGAGTCGATGTTCTGCAGTGAATCCTAATATTGATTAAGGGAGTGTGGTACATTTTCTATATTTGTTCAGAAAATTATTCCAAAATTTCTTACGAATCTTAACATGAAAGTGTAATCTTTTCCCGCATTTTAGACTGGCGCCGTCACTATTCAGTACACCAGATCAGAAACACTAAAATAAACTAGATCAGACGAAAGAGAATAACTTCTTTATTTTTACCTACCTTTTTTTGAGCTGTCAGGAAACCCAAAAAAGAAGTTACGCCACTGACCAGTGAAATGGACATTTTTTTCAACTATGAAATTTTAATTCCATTTTTCTTTTCTCTTCGTTGAGAGACAACTATGTTAATTTAATCAATGACGTGAGAACGATGTATTAAAGCGAGAGAAAAAAAAAGAAGTTGAATTACTGGGCATTTACTCAACATTGAAAGAACGAGATATGCACTTGTAATTGCAGTCATGCGTGCATATGTATGGTTTACCCACATATGGTAATAGAATTTGCATATATAGAACAGCATATGTGGGACACTCACTCGCTAGTCAGCACGCGTTATAATAAAAAAAGAATGATGGCGGATTTTTTTTTTTTTTAGGAAAGCAAACTAAAGTAACTCTCTATGCAAGTCCTTTTTTTTATCTTTTACACAACATAAATATTTTTAGAAAGAGAATAAAATGCAAATAAATGTAATGAAAAGTGCAATTAGTCAAGAAAAATTTTAACCTTTCTTTTCGGATGATGAAAAACGCTTATTGCTTCCACGGGATTTTTTTTT
>JAGDQP010034782.1:1936-19922 GCA_022664845.1 Lepisma saccharinum | reverse complement strand
ATGTAATCTTCTTCATAAAAGACAATGACAAGTTATAATAGATTCATCTTGCTCAAGGACCCTCGGATGACAAAGCTTTCTCTTCATCTTTTCCTCCTCATCATCACGTTCTTCCTCAACCGAATTACAGGGCTATATCTATATCGCCGCTAAATCGAAAAACGTTCGAATATGGAATACCAGGTAAGTTATTATTCATATAAAAAAAATCGCTAAAACTTGAATATCGTTCATACAAAAAAAAAACTGTAAATCTAATAACCTTCCCATTGGTATCAAATATTCTTCATATGGAGATGTAGTTCGAAACGGAATATGGTTTATATCTAAGAATCGTTAAAATTCGAATATTGCCGAAGCGGAAGGAGCGTTGAAAATCGAATACCGTTCATATAAAATGGAATGTAAATCACACTGACTTATCGTTCGATATTGATCATCATCATCATGACACACGTACGGCTGTAAAATTTGGACAATGAATGCGAAAAGGACTCAAACATTAAGAGTTACACGAAGAGCAATGGAGAGATGCATACTAAATACAACTAGGAGGGACAGGAAGACAAATTAATTGATTCGCGAAGAAACAAAAGTAGAAGATATAATCAAGACTGCGATGAAGGTGAAGTGGACATAGCTAGACGAACAGATGGAAGATGGACGACAAATGTACTACATTGGACTTCCAGAGAAAGGAAACGACAGAGACGGCGTCCAATGCAAGGTGGGTAGATGAAATCAAGAGTTTTTCAGGAGCTACATGGATGAGGATAGCATCAGACCGAGATATGTGGAGAGAAAAGGGGGAAGCCTTCATCCAGCACTGGGTGGAAAACGGCTGAATGATTGTTATACTGACTTCGAATTTGTGTACTGCAAAATATCGATTGATGGATTGATAAATCGAAGAATAACACAATCCTAATAGTACCTAGAATCGTTTGGGCTGCTTTCTTGAATCTCTTTTTCCTCACAGTTGTGCTCGCCAAGGGATGGCTGTTGTGCTCTAATTGTAAACTACTATTTTAGTCCTGTCAAAATTCACGAAATCAGCGCGACTACTAAAAACGATGTTGAAAACTTAAAGCGACTGCAAACAAAATAAAATATACAAACTTATAGTAGGTGCTAATGTGATACCATTCATGACCGTAAAGGTGAAGAAACTATTAGTTTTACAAGTTTCAAGCAACAAACATCAGAAGTATGTTCAATATAAAACGAGAAATGGGACCTGTAATACATCAAAAGAAGGGGAAATAGACCAAAAACCATTCATTCTCTGTCTTGTTACTCCCTCCCCCACTCTCTTTCAGAAGCATTTCCACACCTAAAACCCTTCTAACCGAATCTAATTCTCCTTCCCCCAACTAAACCCTCCTCACGGAGACAGATATATTAATGTTGTGGCGGATGGAATGGTTTTGTTACAACTCTTACACGACAAACAACACACAGAAATATCTCTCTCGCCATTCTCTACCTTTCTCTTATCTTCACTCGCATATTTTCCTCCTCTGACTCTTCCTTTTATCCCCCTTTCGTACGCCTTGGTCAGAGAGACAGAAAGAGGAACTGCGGTCAGATCGCAATTGCATGCATACCCTTACACACCCAAACTTCTCTCTACTTCTGCCTTGCGACCATACCCCACTCTCTAGTAATGTGAAATTCTTCCTCCAAAATAAATTCCCTCTCCACTGAACTAAATTTCCCCATTTCTACCAAAACTTTCCCTCCTTTGGTAATAAAAATTTCCCTTTCATCATTCTAGATGCAACAGCACCTAAAGTTAATTTTACGTAAAAATGGATTTATATAAACCGGAGTATATTTACAATTATGTAACAAACTTCATGATCATTTTCTACACCAGTAGTTCACAAAATGTCCCAAATCGCGAATCCCCTGAAGACAATGATACTTCATCGTCACACCCTACTGTCCGCTTCTCGCACGTGGTAAAATGAAACAATTTCACACACACGCACAATAATTACTATAGGTACGTAAATTTATAGACAAAAGTTTTGACGCAAGTCTATAGCTAAATTTTCTTACTTCAAAAATAAATATTTTGAAAAATCTTGTATATTTGTTGATTTGCAAGGATATGCACACTCACATAACGCAATTTTGTGGAAAATATTGTCCTGATATGTAACTAAATAAGGGTAACGCTTGAAAATGTAGTTATCGTCAACAAAAGTTTTAAGTCCAAAAGTCATACCAAGTTGCACAATTCCCTCGAAGGAGTTTATATATACACACCAATGGGAATTTCTAATATTAAGTTTAATTTCATTCACACACAAGAGGGTCATTTCTGCGAATTAAGAAATATTATCTAAAGACATGTGTCAAATTGTCCATAGCTGTAGCATTTAAGAATTTTACTCCACATACTTTATACACACTAACAAAAGTAATTGCAAAAAATTGTATTAATATGAATTAAGTAATCGTTTTAAATTTAAATAGTTATTAAATCTGGCAACAGTGAAATGTAAATAAGTTGTAAGAAACCCACAAGTAATGAGGATCCCAAAATATTGTCAATATAGACTTTCTTCCACAGGCAATAACAATGAATTATATCTGTACCTCGGAGGTAAACTTTTCGCAAAATTATATCTCCAGTTCATAGACTTGTTGATTTGATCACGTTCATCTTCATCTTTTGCGATATAAAGTTGTGTTATCAATCCCCAGTTCTTCAACAAAATAAAGACATCGTTGTGTATACCTCCAGGAAGAGCATGTTCAAATGTGCGAAACCATGTAAACCATATATTAAGACTTGGTCTAGTGGTTATCGTCGCTGACTGCTAATTGTGGGGTCATGGCTTCGATTCCCGGTTCTCCCAAGGGAATTTTTCCAATGCGGGATGGTCTGGAATGATGTCCACCGAGCATCGTGATGCAATTGGGAAGTTGATGAATAAAATATAGTGTCGATCACAGTTGAGGGCTTCGGCTCTCCTCACCCAACACGTCTAGTCAGCGTGGGAGCAGTAGACCAACTCCTCCCTCCGGGAGAGGCCTCATCCAGTAGTGGATTGAATATGGCTGTGAATTATTATTTAAATTATATTTCGTTTTCGGACGCCCAGAAGAACACACATCGAGAACTCCCTGAGGTCATAAATCACTGTTCAGCACAAAAATTGCTAGTGAACAATGAGCAGCCATCCGGAAAAAAGAATATAATGTGATATTCATTTAGAGAATACAATATTTACAAATATCTAATTATATGTGGATTGTTTATTAAGTACACTAGCACTATAATAATGCCAAAAATAAAAAAAATCGTTAATGTATGCGTATATTCAAAAAGCAAAACCAATTCAAATTGATTATACACTAAAGTTTTAAATATTAACTTTCTCGTCCTTATTAAACTTGGAGAGGTAAATTTCCCAATAAACTAATCATTTGGCATGAGAGCTAAAGCTGAAATTAGACTATGAATTTCAGCATGTTTGTTAAATCAAAATTCATTGGGAATCAATCTCGCAACTGAAAAAATGCTATTTATTTCGAATTAATCACTCTAGGACCTAACAGTTTGCAGTTTTCCATAGCTATTTCAAGTAGTGCTTGGAACATTTGTTTATTCATTTCTACCTTTTCCTTGGAAGTGAGGAGTAGTTAACCTCTGAGATAGCCCTTATATTATTAGAAAGTATCGTCTCAACATTCGCCTGGTCGGACTGGAGCTGTCTAAAGGAAGCAGACATTGTCTTCGCTCTCATGAGCTCTTCGTTTACACTTCTCCGCCTTCACGCGTTGTTCAATTGGGTAAAAAGTAGTCACTGCTTTTTCCACAGCTTCAACTCAAACATCGTCTTGAAGGATGAGGAAAAAAAATATAAGGAACTTTCAGTCAAGATGACTGACCTGATTTGGACTCCAATCCATTCGATTTTCTAATAAACTATTCCTAAGCAGTAACAGCATTTCATATACAGTCGAAATTTCTCGCGGAAACCAAAATCCAAGAATAATGAAGTCCATTATATAAGAATGGCGCTGTATTTGCATGTAATGTACGTACATCTTCCAAATATCTTTAGAATAATTAATACCCAAATAATGTAAATACTACGTAAACAGTTTAAGGAATAATGACAAGAACAAAAAAGGCCGTACATGCTCAGACTTTCAGAACTTTCTGGAATTCTTAAAACATATTTTTCGATCTGCCTTGGTTGAATCAACAGATGCGGTATATATACCGTGCATCCCCCCTCTCAACTGTATAAAAACATATTTCTGAATATCAAGTTTAGGAACAAGTTTTGCGGATCGAAGTTTCACTATCACGTAACCAATTAAGAACAGTAATAGCTAATTTAACACATCTGAATATGGATGCTGTGTTAAATATTATCCTATCCACAACGTTCCTTCGAGCTTCAGAACCAGGTATAATTTTCTTTTAAGCTCACATTTACCGCCCGAAATAAAAGGCGCTTTATATTTTTAAACTATTTTATTCCTTACACTAAAATTATTGATAATAGTCCAGGTCCTTTAAAAGTGTTAAACCGAGAATGTTTATGGAAGGTGCACCCACGCACTCAAAAAATCCTGGATCCTGCCCTGTATAGATACATAGAAGAGAGAGAGAGAAAGAGAAAGAGAGCAAAGTATGATTTAAACAAAAGCTTCGAATATATTTTCTTGAGATTCACTGTTGATCACATCTATTCGCAGATCTTTTCCCCCCCAAGAATTAAAATTTTAGTAGTGTTTTTTCCCATCAACTGTTAAAATTTTCCCTCTGTTTGGTATCTCATTGCACACTTTACCCGCGCACACATTTTGCCAACTTTGAACAAAGGCTTTCATCTGTCTCTTTCTCTCTCTCTCTCTCTCTCTCTCTCTCTCTCTCTGAAACAAGAGAAGCAACGACGAGAGGAAAGTGAAGCAACCCGCGGAATGCCATAATCACGAAACGTTGATGAATTACCCTCTTCAACTTTCCGAATTCCATCCAAACACACAGGTATGTGCGGTCATGTGCAAAGGTTTGCTTGTTCCCAATGATTTGATGAATATTAGTATGCACTACAAAGAGATACGAGAGTTTCGTTGTTACAGTTTGATTAGCGTTCCTCTCAAGTTTTGTTTTCCTTTTGTATAATAGCCTGTCAACACCCTTATTGGTATTCATAGATGGGAGAACATCATAAAATTAAATCGATACTGAATGAGTACAACAGAAATAGAATGATCAGCGGTTATTTAGAAGACTAATGAAAAATATTTATCAAAGCTACAGTAGATTAGAAAAAACAAACCCAGTGGAATCCCATTTATCCAGATTTACGAATTATTCGGATTATAAATACATATTATGAAACATACATTATAAAAGTAGTTCTTTCCCTTAAATCCAATCGTGCTTTAAGTAACCGTCCGCTGCAGCAAACTCTCAGACCTCTCTATTAATTAAAATGATATACAATGCGCCTAATTGAAATCAAACTTACATTTTATGTACACTCATGCTCTTTTTTTTTTTTTTGCATGTCTTTATTTGACAGTTTTGACAAATAATATTTTTCTCCTTGAATTATGGCGTTCGCTTAATTGTTAAACATGTGAAGTATGTAAAAACGAATACTTTCTGCAATGTTGTCACAAAAATATTAATAAATAATGAAATTATAACCAACAGAAACATGAAGAAATGATCGAAAAAAATTAAGTCCAACAACTGAGAGGAAAGTTGGTAACATAGGGAAACTGACGGGGAAATTGAGAGGAAAGAAGGGATATTTCTCTTGGCTCTATGAAACCGTGTATATCTTTAGTATTACCAGCAACTGAGATTACAGACAATTTTCTTTCAAATAAAACATTACACAAACAAAATTTACAGATACAACATATGCAGTCGGAAGGGAGCTGCGCAATGTCACCTGCGAGGGGCGAAGCCCCCGGTTAGCGGTGGGCATACGCGAAAGTGTTGTTAACATTCTATTCCACCTGTAAATGTTCTATTTGGTAGAAGCGTCTTTACACATAAAATTAATTTTATCTTATCCCCAATCCTGTGCTCAACTGATGATGACTTCCGCCATTTTTACTATCTTAACCTTCGTGTCTAACGCTCTACCTCTTGCTCCATCAGAGCTACTTGAAAGAATATTTACAGTAATGCTTCTACTACTTTCTGTACGTCAGATTTCGCTAATTAATTATCAGTTTCTTCTTCCCTACTGAACAGCAGGTTATAGAAAATAATTATATTGTAGGGTTTTTGTTAGATACCGTACTTTATTGATATACAATTTGGTTACGATCTGAATTTTTGACATCTGGATGTTTGGGTGTGAGCATCCTAAGAATACTTGCAGAGAGTTTAGGATTAAACAAGGAATAACATGGTATTCTCAGTGGACTCGAATTTCCACTCAACTTGTACTGTGATTGAGGGTATGTATATTTATGAGTACATAATACAAGTTCAATAGAAGTCCAATTTTCATAAATGTCATATTTGAATGGTAAGGGGAAAACAAGGAATGTCACAAAAATGCTTTTCCGAGAAAAACCTGTTTTAATGTTGAAAACCTCGTAAGACGCAATGGTTCACCAATCCTTTTGCCGCTTTTACCATGGACAGTTCTACGTTTCAGCACGAAAGGAATATTCCGTTTAATAGTAGGACGTTTTATCAACAGAAAAAGCATAGAACCCTAAAAAAAAAACGAAAATGGACATTCCTTGTTTTTCCCCCTTACACTTCATTTGTATTTTCCGAAGGAAATTCAGTTTGATTTTGAGGGTGAGAGTACAAAATTCAATGCCAGGAAAACTTAAAGGGACGTATGATGAAATAGCATCCCATTTTTCTTCAAGTTAAGATCCCTATACTCTAAACGTTATGAATACGATTCTAAATTTCGAAACATTTTACATATGAAATATAAGATGATGGCTTGCATTCTGAATTTTTTTAATTTTATTTTATTTATTATTGTTTTTTTTTTTTGTTTTTTTTTAAGTTTTCAGATTTCATAGTTCCATATGGCGCTGAATTCGATTCAGGAATAGAAAAAAAAGAGTTGATATTAAAAATCTAAAATAGTGCCATATCGAAAGCCAAGACGGCGGCAGCCCTAAACGTAATTATTCAATAAAAAATATTCACATGCATTACTGACTACGATTAAATTACATTTGCTAGGCGCTGATATATTTCTGAAGTTCTGATTGATTGAATACAAGTTATTGAAAACACAAAAGTAGCAATCACTATCTCAATTCCACTGTATCCTCCTACTCTTGATTTATTCTTAAGTTCTAAGAGCTCATATTATTACTCCAATGCATTACTCACCAGCAAAACTCTACAATGTTATCGAAATCTTTCGTTTAAATTTAGATTTATTTACAAACTAAAGTGCATATAACGAATCTGAAATAGTTTCTGTTAAAAGAAATATTGCACGTCGTGAAAGTAAATAATTGAATTTCTTACAAAAAAAAAAAAAACTATACACTGAAGTGTCAAATGAACTGACATGTCCACCCAGTGAGATTGAGGTCCTCTTTTTGCCTTGATGACTGTATGGTTCGCCTCGGCATGGATTTTGTCAGGTGTTCAAAAGAATTACTGAAATGATGTTAGCTATGTCTACTGAATGGTAAGTAACAAAGAGCTTTGTTGGAGAGTAGTGCATCCTAAGCCCGAATAGAATGTTTGACTCCACATATTCTGAGAAGTCCTCATGGACTAAAGTCCAGACATTTTACAAGTAATCTTAAATTAATTAAAATCACGCTTTCGTGTTGTGCATCTGCACCCAGAACTTTGTTTTTGTAGAACAGGCAGGAAAAGAGTTTTTCGGTGATTGCAGGAGTTTTCCTTTATTTCTCGCAGTAAGCGAAATGAAATACATTTTATTAAATTCTCCTAACAACCATCTTATTAGGTTAGTGCTGCAATCATACTTATAATTATAATTAATCTAATTACATTTAAAACAATAGCAACTCAAGTTAGTAATCACTATTTAGACATTTGGAAAAGTTACTTGAAATATCCCATAATGTTTAAGATAAATGTCAGTATTTGCAGTTATCGGCAGACAATCATCGAGAAACACCGAGTACTGTAGTTCTTTTACCTTATTGGAAGGTCTCGGTTTTCAGTTTCGCTGTGATTTGCACACACACGCAGAAATGTAAAAGGTCTTTCTTATCGTAACAAGAAGTCTAATGCTGGCCAAGTATATTTGCTGCCGCCATATTGATCGCTTACATTACAGAAATATAACCACCTTCTTCTAATGTTTGACAGTTAATTTCTCCTTCATGTTTATTCCTATTTTACTACACTGCAAAAAATAGTTGTGTTAATTCAACACAATGCTCTGTCTCAGCGAGACTACCACTTTTTGTGTGTTAAATCATCACAAAACACGGTATTGATTTCAGTACTTGGAGAAAAATAAAGTTAGGGATTCATCAAGATTTGAACATGGGTTGCTCAGGTAGAAGTCGAGCGTTTTACCGACTTTGCTAAATCATCAGACAGAAAAGGCACTCGATGTAAACGATATTTATCCAACAACATTTCAATTAAACGACTACAATATAGATTTAAACAGTTTAGATGATCAAATATATGTTGCTGAACCACCAAAACAAAGTAAGTTACATGCACGACTTATCCCATGGTATAATAACTTTCTATTTGTTAATTGCGAACCAGAATTCCCCTTCATTGAGAATGTTCCATCTCTATGAAAGCAAGTAAAGATGGCGACAGCCAAACACTTGACCAGCATTGCGGTTTTCTTATCGTAACATGTCAAATGCTGCGCTTGCTTTCATACAAATTGAACATATTTTCAATGAATGGGAATTCTGATCTCTAATTGACCAATGGAATCATGGCATAAGTCGTGAGAGTACCTTTGTTTGTGTTTGGGGTTCAGCAATAGTTTTATCCTCTATACTGTTTGTATCTAGTGCTTTTCCTGTCTGACGATTTAGCCACGTCGGTAAGACGCTCGACTTCTAACTGAGAAACCCCTGTTCAACCCCTGTAACTTTATTTCTCCCAGTATTGAAATCAACTACCCGTGTGTTGCGTTGATTTAACACAAAAAGTAGTAGTCACGCTGGGACACCGCATTGTGTTGAATTAACACAGCTATTTTTTACTGTGTACAACGCATGAAGTACTCATTCTGGTTAAAAAAAGACTCTTGCAATTCAGCCACCCAGAATTATGATAACGAAAAAACATTTGCTGAAGTGGAATATAGAAATTACACTAGTTATATCTATAATGTAATCATACTTATCCTTACGTAAAATATAGTTTATTTATAAATTAGACGTATTACGTTCTGCCAACTGGAAATTGTCAGAAGTTTGGGGAATTAACTAGTTATAAGAACAATAGCTTACTTTTTAATTTCATCTTCTATATCACCATCTGTGAAAACTAAGGACTACTAAAATAATAATAGGTAATCTAGAAACCTGAAGGCATTTTACACTGTTACCTTTCGTAAACTAAATCAAGGGTTAGACAATGATATTGTAAATAAGATAAAAGTAACATTTATACATATAACGTTCTGATACGTGTATTGGGAATTCGAAGCGTAATGTGCATGACTAATTTTAAATATGGGTTGGGTTTACATAAGTGTAACTGCTTTCGAGCACATGTATTCATAGGACCTGTTGCTAAACCTTACATGAGAATACAGTTTTGAGCACATATTTACTGTTTTTGAATTTAATACAAAACACTTTCACTTTTCTGAGTGTCTACTCGTAATGTAAAAAAGACCATTCTATCAACAATGAGAGAATACAAAAAAGAAAAGAATATATTCGCAAACTACAAAAATAAATAACCCCGTTTATATTAGAAAATCTAAAAAAAAAAAAAAAGTATTTTAAAGATGGATGGAGATTCGAACTTAGGACCCTTCATACCACAAGTCCAAAGCCTAACCACGATGACACGAGGACGTTGTGGTATAACATCTTAATAAGTATTCATTGATGCACCTTACATTTAACAGTCTTCACTTCGAAAGTTAAATGAGATTTTATGTCTTTTTTCGCTCCACTTCGGGGAATATAATAGTTTGTCACATGATTATAAAAGCGCATGCATTGAGTCTGTAACCTTTGTTTGCGTAATGTTTCATTTGAGTGAACATTTCTCTATTTTCAGTTTCAGATAGTACTAAAGATATGGACTGTTTCGGCGAGCGAAAACAATTTCCTTTTTTTTTTTCCTCTACATTTTCCTGCTAATGTCCCTATGTTGTCAAATTTCTGACTTTTTGACGTCGAAATTTTTCGACAATTTCTCAATATTTAATTTTTTCTTTCCAGTTTCGTTATTTATTAATATTTTTGTGACAAAGTTTCAAGAAATATTCGGTTTTATAACAAGCGAACGCCAGAATCCAAGGAAGAAAATATTATTTGTCACAAACTGTCAAATATAGACATGCGAAAATAAATTTGAGCCGCCTGAGTGTACACACTAGACATCTTTTGTTTAGTGCAGTTATATTGTTGTAAAAAATAGATAACAATGTACAATAAATTAAATTAAATTTGTATACGCTGTTATTTACAATGTTAATGAGTTTTCCAGGTTACACGGATCTTCGGTCATACGGATCGGTCCCGGTTCCATTTGAACTGGATAAACGGTGTTCCACTACATTCTATTGGTGGGTGCCGCTGCTATGTAAATCCCCTTTAGTTTAATAACTTGGATGTTACTGTACATAAAATTTAGCGTGATTAACTGTTTTCTATGTTTAAAGCTTATTTTCTATCGAATTGCGCTTTTATCGAGTTGATAATCGAGCTCATATCGAATCGATATTCGAGACTTCATCGAATCTATATTCGAACTTCTATCGAGTTGATAATCAAGCTCTTATCGAGTTGATAATCGAGCATTTTTTAGTTGATACTCCAGCAATAATTATCGAGCTTCTATTTGAGCTTAATTTGAAATTTAAATTTTAAATGGAGTTGATATTCGAACTTATATTAAATTGATCATAGAGGCTTTTAAACAACTGATTATAATTTTAAAAATTAAATGTTAAGGCCTTTAGGCAACTTTGGTTCAGGCCGAATTATACAACTGATATTCGAGCTTATTATAGGGTATTTCTACAGATGACATTCGAGCTTTTACCGAATTGATATTAGCTTACCTAATCGATATTAAACTGTTGTATCCAATTTATATTCGAATGTTTTATCCAATTGATATACAAGATTTTTATCCAATTGATAAACACGAAGAAGAACGTAGCCTTGGGAACAACGGAGATGAGTAAATACTATTTGAAGAACCTGCCTGATTGACAGAACACTAATGATGGGGAGTATATCACAGTTTTTTGGTAAAAATTTCTGACAAGATATGGAGGTGATAGGTTCACATCTTGCTGAAACCAGCTACTTGACAAGAGATTTTGTGGAGCTTTCCTCAGTCTTACTAAGCGAACTTACTCAGCAACATTTCCTTCCCTTGTCATCGGAACAGGCACGTTAAATAACGAAATCCCTCAGATTTGTGATGAGATCAAATTTATGATGTAGATCAAAGGATGGTTTCTAAATGAAGACCTAATTTCAAAACTGAGTTGATTAAATTCGCCTAATAAATATGACCTAATCCCGTCACAAGTTTAAAGTATATCGCTATGCGAAAAAGAAATTATGTCGGATACAGACATGTGTAATTGATTAGATGATGGCTTATTTCAAATATCATGCTGTATTCGGTTCGGTTAAATTGAGGGAAAGACTTGGAAACCCTCAACAAGGATGTCATCCTCAGTAGTCCTCCAGCGGAGGTTTGAAATCCGTGACCTTAGCCTGGGTGGTTGCTATGTTATATACAGAGCATTTCCTATTAGTGAAGTACAATAATGAAAGTTAGGATTTAGAGTCAACAACAGCAAAAAAAGAAATGGGTCTGTAAAATCACGATGTGGATTCTACATTTAACAAGAAAAGGAAGAAATATGCGACGTGATTTACCTTCTGGCTAACCATCTTAATTCATTTCGTGCTCCACTCAACATCGTGCCTCCAGAAAGGTCGCGTTAACGAAAAAAGTAAGATAGAAGGAAGTTCTTAGTGATGATGTCATATTTTCCTCAAGAGACACAACCCATTTTTTCCTAACGTGGGAAGTTTTAACGTACAAAAAAAGAAGGTTATGCAGATTTTAAGCTACGGGCGTTTGAGAACACATTCTATCCACTTAAGGCAGAGAGGAGGGGGGAAGAAGCTGCAATAATTGAATTGACAAAGCTTGCAGTCACGTGTAAATAAATGTTATGCAATTTAATAACGTCATGCATAAATATAGTATGATGTGTGCAATTGGAAGAAGCCGTACTGAATCTCAGCTACCATATTTTCTTCTGATGCAAAATTCTTGGAATGAGAAATATAAATTAATTAAAACTAAAGTAAAAAAAGAAAACAAAATGAAAGTTAAGCACAATCAATGATTTGAAACCTGTAGGTTAAGGAAATATTTTGGCCTCAGAATTCGGAGTCAAATGGCATTGAATCTGCTTTTTAACACTCATGCTATCCCACTACTTCTTTCAACTTTTGAAAATTAGGGAAAGACGAAATACAAAATTACAATTTTGGAAAGTAGGCTCCATGGTGATTATGGAACTCTGTAATACGAAGTTAAAACCATTTTAAAGCGTTCTTTTTTAGCTAAGATATTTGACAGGCAGCGAATTATGACGTCATAAGATGGACAGTCAAATAACTCATCTAGAATTGATTTTTTTTTTTTTTAATTTTAAGAACTTCATATCACAGAGTTTCACCATCCTGACAGAGATAAGATAAAATTATTTTATGGGCGGTAACAGCACTATGGCTTACGCCCGTCCCGACCATCCTGACAGAGGTTTAACTCGGTTTTACCAGGTAAATGCCGGGATGGTACCTTAAGAAAGGCTCTGGCTTATACATTTCCGATCCTCTACCTAACCTACCCCGACCTGAGCCAAAGATAACAAAAGGCCTTAAATAAAATTCAAAATTCAGAGTTCCACAAGTACCATTGAAGGTGCATGAAAAGGAGCGGATTTCTGTTTCAAGCCTTGTACTTCTCTTGTAATGAAGAGCTTAAGTTCGCTACATAAAATGGTTGAATAAAGCAGGACAATTCGTTTCATTTGAATTATACTGAGCAGTTGTTAAAGCGTTATGCAGTACTGAAGTTAATGGTGACTATGTTGAAAAATAAATTACTGTTTTCCTCTTTCTATATCGTCAAGTACAACAATGCTCAAAATTTTTGGAACACTCCTCACGCGAAGTGGACAAAAAAGTACTTTTTTAAAAGTGATATTCAAAAATTAAAGGGGGGATTACCCACATGCCTTACGCCATTTTTTATTACGTGATGTCACATTTGGGTGCCTCCAGCTTAAAACTACGCATATTTCTATACTTCCTTAAAGGAAATTTTCGTTTCAGTCTGATGAACATAATTTTAAAAAAAGAAATATTTTATATTCAGTCTGATGAACATAAATCTCTCTATACTAAAGTATAGAAACGCGTTCAATATCAAGATTGTGGCCTTCACAGCATCTGACTCCAATCCTCGCATAGTGGCCTTCATAGTGTCTGACTCCAATCCTCGCATGGTGGCTGACTGGTGAAGGCGAAGCGAGAACGAAAGTAGGACGAAGTTCAATCGTAAGGTAAGGGCAAAGTGAACATTTGGGTTGAGAGGGTTCTCGGCTGTGAGAGTTACTGCACATCCCTGTTGTTCCCTTGATCTTGCTCCCTCAAATTTCCGCCTTTTCTGTTCTAAATCTAACAATCTTCTATCTCTTTCATAAGGAAACTGTCCTTCATAGTTGGATTTACTACTTCTTCAACTTTAAACCACCAGCTTTCTTCATTAGTGGAACGAAAAAAAAACTGTCCCAAAGCTGCCAGACAATGCAGGAGAATATATAATTGATGATTAGTTTCTGCCTTCTGTTCGTATCAAATAAAAACTATTGGCCCTGCAGAAAAGAATAAGAGTGAAATTATGCATCAACCTAATACAACCCAAATGTCACTCGTGAAACTTTGTATTTTTAACCTTTGTAGCACCTTAAGGCTACGGGCCATCATATCTGACTCTTTGCTATGACTTTTGCAGAAGAATGGTGAAGGTATCGGCCAGGGCCTATATTCTAGGTACCATCCCGGCATTCGCATGTTAGGATTGAGGAAAATCCCGCAAAATGTAAACCAGGGTGCCCGGAGTGCCGTTTCGACTACAATCTTCCCCGCAAGAGTGGTCGCCATCCCTCAGACGTTTGGGCAAAGTTTACAGTTCAGCACAAAAAGAAAGTTTTACGAACGCTGGTTATGGTTGTCACCCGAATTTGTTCGTTTCCGCGGTTCCACATTGAATCCCTTTCGGCTTACTGTGGTTTTACAAGGCAGACAGACAGGAACTGACTCACCGTGACTGACGCGGTAACTTTCGGCAATACAAAATAATGGAGATACAGCGTATTTATGGATACTTCCAGTAGTTTATGCGTTGTTTCCTATTGCTGACAACAGCCCGTGGGAGTGAGTGTTTGCCATGTAAAACCCACCGGCCTTAGGAAACTTTACCATTGGCTTTATTATACGTACTGCCTTAATTCACGATTGAATCTCGTACGTGAAAGATGAAGATCAGTAGCACTTGTATACACGTGTCTTGAATCTTGATATGACTATGTAAACATTCAAAGACTCATGCACTTTTCTTCTAGCTGTAACTGTTGCGAAAAAAAAGTAATAAATGAAATATAAAAACTCAGACGGGCAAACGATTTGTCAGTGTTTGTCCTGAAATATTGAGAACTGGGGCAGTAGTGCTTCCCAGACTCATCAAATCCCTTCTCCGCCCGCTTTCCTCACATAATCACGATAGCTCTCTCATCGCCACAGGCCATTTAACTTCTTACCATCTATACTCAATGCGCCGCTCAATAAGAATTGCATCACGTGGTCAAAACCGGTAATGCAAGGATCTTGAACGGTGGTTTATATTACATGTTGCGCGTGATCTGTCTGTTCCATATGGCACAAGTAAATTAGTCTTTCAATGTTTTGTATGTTAATTTCTACCTACATTAGCAATCCCCCACCCCTTCCTTCTCCCTCTTTGTGGGTTTATGATATTAGTTGCATATAGCCCGGAACCATGTACATTTTTAATGGGAAATCTAACACAATATATTATATTACTGTTTCCTACACATATGTCGCTAAATGTTTAGAGGCAAAACAATGCAAGAAAATATTAGTGAAATTACCAATGAAGTCAAACACTGCCCGTGGCGTTCTCTGTATTTCATTGTATGTATGTAGCACAAGACGTTGTCTAACAATAAAATTATACATTACACAAAAAATGACAATTCAAAAAACTTTTTTTAAAATTTTATTATTAGAACAGCAAAATAACAAATAGATGACTTTAGATTTTACTTGTTATTTCTTAATCGATAACTAAATTAAATTGCAATTAACTTTTTTACGTGTATCTTTTTCCGATATGTAAAATAAGGGTCCCATAATATTCATTTGAGGGAGAGGAACTTGAGGGGAAGCGAAACAGGCTGACAGGAAATTGTGAAAAAAAGTACAAAAGTAGGAACTCAATGGATTCGCGTTCGCGCCGGTCGGGTAGCCATGCGCTACGGCGGTACGCCAAGGACTCGAAGGTCCCGGGTTCGAGTCCCGGCGTGCACATGGGTGTGGATTTTAATGGCTAACGGTCGAATCGTGACGGGCCGAAGTCCAAAGTTACTAGACTGACCTATATAAAGTTTACCAAAGTTTTTATCAATGGATTCGCTTCCCCATGAGGTCACTTCCATCTCGTTACTAGGGCAACAGCGAATAATTTAAAAACGGGGTTTTCCACCTTGGTTTCTAGAAGCTAGAGAAGTTATGAAAATGCTGGCCTTGAATCTTTTCAGAAGTGCTGAATTCTTTGCTGATAGCCAAGAAACATCGAGCAAGAAAAGAATGACTAAATAATGTAATAGCCCTTTCTTCTGTTCCATCCTACAAGCTCATGCCAAATGTGCTTGAGATAGGACCATCCATTCTTGTTCTATGCGCAGATATAAGGATAAAGGAATCTCGTTTCCATAGAAACAATAAAAACATTTAAGTGTAAAATATGTCCAGGGTCCTCTCTATCAGGCAATATTTTTGTTGAACCGATTTACAGTTCTAAATAACGTACAATTTAGAGTTTGCCTCAAGTTCATTAGTATAGACATATAATCAGATTAACATTCTAATGTGATTAAAATCTGAGAACAATGTTTTCTTGTATCATGCCAAGTTCCCTTCAGAACGGTTCTGCCGTTCACAAACGATATCCGTAATTTAAGTACTCGTTTCACTCGTTAGCATGAAAACTATGTGATCAAACTAAAATTTTGATGTGCCGAAAAACCATGAGAATATTCGCCTTTAACATAATCCGAACTTTGATTGGAATTGATTCAGCCGTTCTCGATTGATTCGTAAGTATAACCACAAAGTATATACTTGGCATATATGTATGTATAATCGATCGTTGTTATCTTGAAAACGGTAGTCAGTTTAAAATATTAAAATGGCTAAAACACTGACGATTATTCCATATATCATCATGCCAAATTTGGTTTCACCCAATTCAGTTAGTTTTACGTAGTTGTGCTTGCGCAAATGAATACGCATTATGGTTCTATAGTTTACTGTCGAGGTTAAAACTGTCATATGCGACGTCCCTGGGCGAACATACTTCCGCACCTCTGAATGAGGAAAATAACGTTCATGGTCCATTTTGAGCACCTAGCCATTTGTTTGATGAGATTAAGGAACAGCTCGCAAAATGCATGTTAGAATGTCCGGCATTAGCGATGTTAGAATATCCGGTACCGGTATCAGTGACGTTAGAACGTCCTGCATCAGCGATGCTTGAAGATGGTCGTCTCCCCAGCGCTTTATTCAAATAAAGTAAGTTTTGGAATTATTACCGATTACGACTGCATTGTTCTGTTTCTTTCTGAATTTGACTTTAATTTAAAGGTCTTTAGCAACGCAACTTTGGCTCAGGCCTGATGAATGATGGGATGATTGGTGAAATGAAGAAATTGGGAGAACCCACGCACACAGTGTTTGTCCACTAGAGCCCACATGGCCCCTTTTCCTTCTTCATTAAATTAGGTAACTAGCTTAGGCAAGTTATTAGATTACGGAAGGTAATATAATAACCTTACTTTGACGCGTGTACACTACTAAACCAACACTTTTCTTTCGTAGCCTACTTTGTATGCAACCCAACCAACATATACAGCATATGGGTTGCATAAGGAGATAGGGGTGACTTTCACCAACCATCATAAGTTAACAAACGTATTTTAAAAGACTTAAACTAACTTAACGATTCGTTAAAGTCCAATGAAGATTGATGAAATCCACAAATAGTAAATAATAATAATAAATCAATAACTGTGAGGATTAAAATACGGACGCAGTCTTCCATCTTCCTCTGGTCAAAAGTGTTCTGTAGTGTTCCGCTGAAAGCGAGAGGCAGGTTCTTCAATGCATATTAAATGCTCTCCGTTCATCCCAATCTTGCATTCTCCTCTTTGCTTTTCATTCGTCTTCTATGTTTTCCACTTTTCCACTCATACCTTGAATTTCATTTCTCCGTATGCAATACGTAAACAACGTCTCAACAACTTCCTTATTCTTTTGTTCATTGTCTCAATTATTTTTCATCTCTCGCCTACTCCCTTCAGCACGTCATCATTACATATCTTCTAAGTTCAGCCGATCTTTTCCATTCTTCTCCATGCCCGCATTTCGAAAGCTTTCAATATTCTTTTGTTACTCTTTCGTGGAGTCCGCGTTTCGG